>JAIUZE010020487.1:14340-221314 GCA_022085475.1 Heliosperma pusillum
TCTAGACGTATTGGTCTTTCATGTGTGTATGATTCTATGAATCTTAGAAGGTGAGATGCAAGCCGGCTAAGGTTGATAGAGTTTGGATTACCGGTTGTTAACTGATTCACATGATTACGTGTTGATTAGGGTTTGAGTGTATCATGGCCATGTTAACGGTAACCTCTGAGCTAGCATACCAGCTTCCCTACCTCGTGTTATAGTTTATTATCGGATTCACATGATAGCTTTCATATGCTAGGTTATATGTTAGTTAATTATTTCATAACATGAAAAGCATATCATATATGTTAAGGTTTTGTATTTTCCATATACATTGCTTTTACGTTATTCATGTTTTATTAAACTCGACATTTCGTGGCTGGGAGAACTCGGAGTTACTCCCCACTGACTGTGGCTTCCGTGTTTATATTTAATGCGGTTGGCAGGTTTGTGATGCATACATTGGGTACATTGACGAGCTAGCGAGCGAAGTATTACCGTGGACCTATATTCGGTTCTTAGATTGTATATTATTATACACTCTTTTATTTCCGTATTTATACGGGAGATATGTCTCCCGTATTGTATATTTCTTTTGTATAATATTATTTCCGTTTTGTAAATGACCTTTTTTATTTTTGACACCTTTTATTGTATTCTTATCTTTTATCTAGTTAAATTATTTTTTTTTTTTCTTTCCGCAAATTTGAGGGTGTCACAAATACTAATCACAAAAGGATCATGCCAAATATCGAGCAAATTAAAGCCATTGAATTCTAAAAAAGAGGTACCATAGAGGCATTGTCAAAAACCCTTAAGGTTTCAGTTGGGTGTGTTCATTCTTGGGTGGTTGAAGGGCTTCTAAAGCCTCACACGAGTAGGCTTCATCCACAATTAACGGAAGAAAATAAAATTCACAGGCTCAAGTTTGCACTCGAAGCATTAGAGGTACGTCAAGAACAAAATAAGATTTTATTTAAAGATATGCGTCACATAATTCACATTGACGAAAAGTGGTTCTACCTTTCGCGAGACAACAAACGATATTATGTGGTAAATGGGGAAGACTTACCATATCGATCTTGTCAATCAAAGAGGTACATTACGAAAGTAATGTTCATGTGTGCAGTTTGTAGGCCACATTATAATAAGGTTGGTGAGATGATTTTCGATGGGAAAATTGGATTATTCCCATTCACAATTGAGCAACCAATCGTACGTAAAAGTAAAAATAGAGTCGCGGGTACATTGAAGACAAAAGCAATAGATTCAATCACTAGAGTTGTCACCAAAGAATGTTTAATTAATAAGATAATACCAGCAATTAAAGCTAAGTGGCCAGCATCATCAAGCAAGAATATTCTCATACAACAAGATAACGCAAAGCCACACATCAAGAATAATGACCTAGAATTTAGAGAAGTCGCAAGTTCAGATGGATTCAATATAGAGTTGGTTTTTCAGCCACCTAATTCACCTGATTTGAACACAAATGATCTTGGATTTTTTAGTGCTTTGCAATCATTACAAGCAGCCAAACAAGCAAGAAATGTGGTAAAGTTGGTGAGTGTAGTGGAAGAATCTTTCTTAGAGCATAGTCCAACAAAGTTAAACAAAATATGGTTAAGCTTACAAGGGGTTATGGTTGAAATAATGAAAGTAAAAGGGCACAACAATTTTTCAATTTCACACATGAAGAAGGACCAATTGCAATCACAAGGGTGCCTCCCAATCAACATTGGGGTAGAAGAATGTCTTGTACGAGAATGCATACTATACTTAATTGAATTAGGTAACACAAGTGGGTTGGAAGATTTAATGCTCAACTTGGGATATGATATCTAGGATTTAAGACAAGCTAGTGAACGCTGTTTTTGGTTGTCAATTGTAGTGCTGAAGGTTGTTTTTTTATTTTCAAAGTAGTTTACATCATAAACAATAAACCAATTATGGTTAGTGTTTTTATGATGTCAACTAGTCAAGGTTGTTTTTGGTTGCAAAAGGTAGTGAATGCTGTTTTTTGTTGTTAAGTAAAATTAGTAATGAAAATCGATGTAATGGAATGAAAGTTGATGAAATTAATGAAAGTTGTAATCCTTTTTGTTCAAATATGTGAAATGACATGAAGCTAATTTTTTTATCACATGAAACAACTCTCAAACCAATAAGGTTTATCATCATTGAGTTGATGTGCACTACTTATGCCGCCGTACACACACACATTCTTAGGGTGGCATCAAAATTGTGTCGTCCATCTAAGGTAGACCATGTGGTGGCATTGCTAGTGCACGAAGGTTCATTATCATCAATTTAACACAACTAACAAATACACTCTCAAACCAGTAAGGCTTATCATCATTGAGTTGACACAACAAATAAGTGAAATGCTCAATATGTCAGTTTATACACTCTCAAACCAATAAGGTTTATCATCACTGAGTTGACACAACAAACAAATCAAATGCTTAATATGTCAGTCTATACACCCTCAAACAAATCAATGCTCAACCAGCAAAACAGCAACCCTAATCTCGTTCCAAAAGAGTAAATCAATTAGAGAGATAGACAAAAAAACAATCAACCAGCAAACACAACATCCACATATGCTAATTTTCTGCAGAGAATATATCAATACACATGTTAGACATATGCCCCAAGAAAAGCTCAACTCGATTGTAGAATTTCGTCTCAAATCAAATTGGTAATAAGAACAGCTACTCGATCAATAACTTGCAAACTAATTTCATCATCTAATTACTGTATTAAACTTAGACTTCAATAAACAAATGAAGTAGTGTATTTACTCATGTGATTAGAACGGAGTTAAGAAATGAGCTATTGCGTCCAATAATGATGCAGGTATGACACTTTAAATCCGTCTTTGAATCATTGAAAATTAAACATATCAAGGTTCATTGTTTGTAAATCAAACACTTTTGAAGAAGGAAAGACTACTTCTTGTGGCCAATTATTACTTCATGTTAAAAAATTTGTAAGAAGTAAGAATTTTCCTTAAATAAGAATTTGTGAAAAAATTAAAGCACATGAAAGGAGAAACCCTAATGGTGATTAAGAGGCGATTAAGAGGCGATCAACAAAAGACTAAGAAAATTTGAACTCTCTTTATCATCAACTATGGCTCGAAATTCTGCAAAGAAGATTCATCAAAGAACAGCAACCCTACTAAATCTAAAACTCCACAAAAAACTGTGATTAACCATGGTCAGGAGAAACAAAAAGGTCCAGGATCAGAAGATGTCTTACGTACTAAAGCCATGCATGAAATAGCAAAAATACCAGGCTTATCGTTTGATGATGAAGAAGATCCTAGTGCTAATACCCAATGGATTACGACAAGAGGGAAAAAGAATACAGGAGTGCCTATTGAGAAGACAAAAGGAAGAATGGACAATACAAATATTGATCTCACAAATCTCATACAGTTCACAGAGGAAGACACTCAGGATGAAGTCAATTACTGGAAGCAAGCGGTCTACTGTTTTGTTCTAGGGGCTAACCCTCCTTGGGAGGTCCTCAATGGTTATATAAACAGAGTTTGGGGCAAGCATGGAATAGACAAAGTCTCATTCCTACCCAATGGTGTTTTCCTGGTAAGGTTTAAAGAGATGAAGGGTAAAGATGCTGTCTTACAGGCAGGATACCACATGTTTGATAATAAACCTCTAATAGTAAAACAATGGCACGAGAATGTGGACTTATTGAAGGAAGAGGTGAAGGTGGTCCCAGTGTGGATACGACTGCATGGACTGGCTCTAAAATATTGGGGCAAATGTCTCCCTACAATAGCAGGGTTAATAGGGACGTATGTAAAATCTGATGTGGCTACTATGGAGAAAACTAGACTTGGCTTTGCCAGAGTCATGATTGAAATGAAAGTTGGCCAACATATGCCAAATGATATCAAATTCCTGGATGCTGAGGGAAAGATTATTACAATTAACATTGAATATGAATGGAAACCCATTTTGTATGAGAAATGTAAAAGCCTGGGACATGAAGGAAAGAATTGTAGAAGAGCGGAACAACAGAAAAGAGGACCTGTTAAACAAGTGTGGAAGCCAGTGATTGCTGTTCCTTCTACTGTATCAGACACAGAATTCCCTGCACTACAAGCTACTCCAAGGAAAGTCCCAACTGAGAAGAATGTGACTGCAATGGATAACCTAGGTAAATCTGTGCAAGAAACAAAGGGACCTGACCCTGTGCTTCAGATTCAGGGGCAGAGTGCACCAGAGCAGGTTCAAAATGAAGGTGACCCTCCCCCAATACTGATTAATGAATAACATCGGATTTTGGAATGTTAGAGGTCTGAATAGTGTAAATAAACAAAAGATAGTTAGAAGTTTTATTCAGAATAATGAGGCATGCTTATTTGGCCTGTTAGAAACAAAAATAAATGGTAAGAATGTGAACCATATTTCTAATGCAATGATGGAAGGATGGTGTGTGACTACAAATTGTAATTTGCATAAGGGTGGCAGAGTTTGGATTTTATGGCAGCCTAGTATCTTTGATGTGTGGATTTTGCAGTATGATCCTCAGTTTATACATGTCAAGATTACTGTGAAAGCTACTCAGAAGTCCTTCTACTTGAGCATGATTTATGCTTTTAATGATGGGAAAGAGAGGAAAGATCTGTGGACAAATCTTGTAAGGATTGCTTCCTCTTCTCCTGGTCCTTGGGCAATGGCTGGTGACTTTAACACTGTGACATCTCCTGATGAAAGACTGGGTGGGGACACTAAACAGGAAGATATGGAAGAATTTATTGATTGCATCCGCTCCTGTGGAATGACTGATATTAAGTCCACTGGAGCATACTATACTTGGACTAATAAACAAGATGCAATGCATAGAAAGTTTAGTAGATTGGATAGGTTTTTGGTCAATCAGGATTGGATTAATACTTTCCCTGAAATGGTGGCTCACTTTCATCCTGAAGGGCTCCTTGACCACAACCCTTGTCTTGTCAGGAATGCTAAATTAGATGGAAGGAGACAAACTAGCTTCAAGTACTTTAATATGTGGAGTACTGCTCCGAAGTTTATGGCCAAAGTTCATCAAGCATGGGGGGACCAGATAGATGGCAGTATGATGTTTAGAGTAGTTAAAAGACTGAAGAATATGAAACATATTCTAAAGAAGCTTAACAAAGATTGCTACTCTGATATTGAGATTAAAGCCAGTCAGGCTAGTACGGACCTTGAAAGGATTCAATTACTACTTGCAGAGGACCTGTTGAATGGAGACTTGATTAATCAGGAAATTCAGGCTGCTGCTTCGCTAAGATTTCTGACAACAGCAAGAGATAGCTTCCTCCAGCAAAAGGCAAAGACCAAATGGCTTGAGGAAGGAGATTGCAATTCTGCTTATTTCCACACTGCTATTAAGAAGAGATGCCTAAAGAATAAAATTACTCAGACTGAAGATATGCCGGGAGTCTTATGCACTGATAGGGAAAGTATTCAACATGCTTTTTTGGACTATTATATATCATTACTTGGCAGTAAGAAAGACACTGAACCTGTGAGAAATGAGGTATTGCAGCAGGGCATGTTATGTACTGAAGAACATGTCAATGCTCTGAATGCCCCAGTCACTGATGAAGAAATTAAACAGGTGATCTTTGCTATTCCCAAGGACAAAGCCCCTGGACCTGATGGCTACACCAGTGGTTTCTTTAAGGATGCCTGGGACATTGTTGGACCTGATATTTGTCATGCTATCAAAGATTTCTTCCTGAATGGTCAGCTGTTATCCCAGATCAATGCTACTAACATTACACTTATCCCAAAGTGTGATAGGCCCACTACAGTCAAACATTTCAGACCTATTGCTTGTTGTAACCTGATATATAAAGCCATCTCTAAGCTTTTGTGCAACAGACTAGCTCTAGTACTTCCTGACATCATTCATGAAAACCAGGGAGCCTTTATTAAAGGGAGGTCTATTATTGAAAATGTCCTCATTTGCCAAGACATTGTCCATATGTATGCCAGGAAAAATGCATCGCCTAGATGTTTATTCAAAATTGATCTTCGAAAGGCTTATGACACTGTTGAATGGGACTTTGTTGAACAACTGTTACATGGTTTACAGTTCCCAGACCATTTCATACAATTGACTATGAGCTGTATAAGATCACCCTCCTTTACTTTGTCTCTCAATGGCAACCTGTTTGGCTATTTCAAGGGACAGAGAGGCCTTAGGCAAGGGGATCCCATATCTCCACTCATTTTCACAATATGTATGGAGTATCTCACAAGACTCATAAAGTTTGCTACTGCTAGATGGCCTTTCCAATACCATCCCCTTTGCAAAAGCCTCAAATTGAATCACCTTATGTTCGCTGATGATTTATTACTATTCTGCAAGGTCAACATTCCCTCCATCATGCTGCTTATGAGAGCCTTTGCCTCATTCTCTAATGCCTCTGGATTGAATATGAACAATACTAAATCTGAAATTTTCTTCAGTGGAATGCAGGAGGAAGTCAAATAAGGACTCAAATCTGTAACTGGGTTTAGAGAAGGGACTATGCCATTCAGATACCTTGGAGTACCTATTCAACCAGGAAAATTAACTAAGAAGGAAGTTTCATCCCTGACTGAAAGGATGATAACTAGAATAAGAGGATTGGGAGCAAAAAAACTGACTTATGCAGGCAGAATTACCCTGATCAACTCTGTCCTCAATACCCTTCATAACTACTGGGCCCAAATGTTTATCATTCCTCAAAGTGTAGTACGAAGAATTGAAGCCATCTGCAGGAACTTCTTCTGGGATGGACATGCTGAATTTCATAGAGTTCCTCTTGTGGCTTGGGACAAGATCACTGTCCCCAAGAAGGAGGGAGGCCTAGGAGTGAAGGATGCTGCAATATGGAATATAGCAAATGTGGGTAAGCTAGTGAATTGGGTCTATAATAAGGCTGACAGACTATGGGTCAAATGGATTAATTCCATTTATCTCAAAAATCAGAACTGGCAGGATTATGTACCACCCACTGATAGTACTTGGATCTGGAAGAACATATGCAAGGTGAAGGATAAGCTCAAGGAGGGCTTTGAGAATGATGAATGGCAACATAGTCCAAAGGGATACACAATCAGGAGTGGGTATGAATGGCTCCACCCAGCCAGGAATAATGAAACATGGCATACTGTTGTTTGGAATAATTGGGTTGTTCCCAAGCATGCTTTAATTATATGGCTGAAGATGCATAAGGGAATGAATGTTAAAGACAAACTGTTCAGATTGAATTGCTGTGAAACTGACCTGTGCACTATGTGTGAAGCTGCAACTGAAACTGTGAACCATGTATTCTATGACTGTGTATATAGCTGCAATATCAAAACCATCTGGTGAAATGGTTTGATGGAAATGGTCCTGACACTATGACTCTTGCTAATGACTACAAGGAAACGATACAATGGAAGACTCAGGCTGTTCTACTAAATGCATATAATTATCATGTTTGGTCACAAAGGAACACTGCAAGATTGCAAGGATACCTTTTGAGACCTGAAGCTGTAGCGAGGAAGATAGAGGAGGAGGCAATAAGAACAATCAAGGCCAAGATTGGAGACGAAAAACAGTAGCATTGAATGGTTAAGGGGTATTGAAATATCAGTCTAATTGTTACGTTATGATATGTTGTTTGTCGTTGCAAGTATTGCTACAAGGGGATTCGATCCCAGGTCTTTGTAATTAGTCCTTTTGATTTGATATATTAAATTCACATTCTTACCAAAAAAAAAAGAATTTGTGAAAAACTTAATACAAAAGGTTGAATAAATCGTTTATTTTATACCAATTCGTCTTAAATGAAAGGATTGATTAAAAGTAAATTTTTTAACTTAATACGTAAGAATTTTAATTCGCAACTTTAACAACCATAGATTCATTGGTGAAAGTTTGACAAAATTTTAACAACTTTGATTCACATTTTGACATCAACAGACTCGATTTTCTTGTCTACTCGTATTATATTCCTCGGAAGCAATTAATCACTCGTTTTACACAAATTTTTACACAAATTTTATTTCATTTAAGACAATACTATCCGTCTTAAGGTTAAGACGGGTTAAGTAGTTTAAATAAAACAACAGCATGTAAAAAATCCAATGAAAGTTGCACGAAATTTAGATCTTAAAACCAACCAACCAAAGTTTTGTTTGATCAGTTGTCATTTGAACGATTATTTTAGTTTTGAGCAGCTTTTGTTTTCTTTTAACGATTATTGGTGTGTAGCAATCAACCTCCAACAAATTTAATTAAATAGGCAAGATTTTATCCGGCAAAAGATAACATAAAACTAACCCAGTACCAACAAACACCAACAAATCACATGCAAGCATTTGATTAAAAAAGAATAAGAATAAAAAGGTAAGAAAATACAATCTCGTAAAGCGATCGAACTCGAGGGAGTAGTATACAAATAAACTCAAATATCCCCTCATCTTCTGGTAGATCTGGGTCCAACAACACATGACCTTTTTCCTTAATAACAGGAGGAGTACCAAAAACTTTTTCATAGTGTATATCGTCCGTTTCTTCATACTCGGGTGTATTAGGGACGATTTCAATAACTGGATAAGGAAACTCGGTTTCCGGAACAATGGTATCCCATGGATTCAATGAATCTGGCTCAACACATACATGAGAGTTAAAGAAATCATCAATGGATTCCATAAAAATTAGACTAGTAAATGATGAAGAGAGTATGAGGGATCATATGAGAGACTGAGATGAATGATTTTATTTTAGAGAGATATGAGAGTTAAGAGAGAAAGACGGCACAAGAGAGGGATAGTGATTTGATTTTAGGGTTTCAAGATGAATGGATAGATACAGAGGAAGATGAATGAATGTGGTGAGATAAAAGTTGTTGGTGGTTGGTATATAAATGTGGGTAAATTAATGGATCAGTTTTTTTTGGAGGGAGTTATTAGTGGGTAGTAGTAATGTTAATATAGATATTAGGGTCTTAATGTATTTGCAAGTGGATCTAATACCATGGCATATTTTGTAAATAACTAATCAATACAAGGACAAAGTGGGAAATAAATAAGCCCAAAAATGTAATGGTGTGTTTGGACTTGAATTACCCATAAAGGAAAGTGGGTTGTTTGGACTTGAAAGGAGGGAGTATAATATTAAACACAAATATACTAGCAATAGAATATACGGACACAGTCATACAATCTTGTCTTATTCTAACCAGTCATGCAGATTCGTAAAATAGATACAACGAAATTAATTGCTACAGATTAAACCAATTTCCAACCGCAAAATCTCAAAACGTCTTCTAGCTAACGCCTTTGTATAATGTCAGCCAATTAATTTTCAGTACTACAAAATTATACTCCCTCCTATTCAATGTATTCTTCCCCTTTCATTTTGGCTCTTAGATTAAGGAAATGAATTTTGACCACACATAACACACTACCCCACACACAAATGAATTTAGACCACATAAAACACACAACCCACATCCAAAAAACGAAATAAGGAAGAAAACATGAATAACCGAAAAAGGAAATAAGGAAGAATACCATGAATAGGAGGGAATAGTTTAATGTTGCCCTTTTCTACATGGTCGCGTAAGAAATGGTGTCTAATGCCTATATGTTTAGTACGAGAATGCTGAGCTGAATTCTTAGAGATAATAATAGCACCAGTATTATCACAAAATATAGGCATATAACAAACATTTACACCATAATCACATAATTGTTGCTTTAACCAAAGTAACTGAGAACATACCAGTCTAGCAGCTATATACTCGGGTTCAGCAGTAGATAATGCAACAGAATTTTGCTTCTTTGAGCCCCAAGTTATAATGCATGGTCCAACAAACGTAGAAAATCCAGAGGTACTTTTTCTATCCAAAGAACATCCTGCATAATCTGCATCTGAATATCCTACTAGATCGAAATTACACTCAAGTGGATACCATAGGTATATATTAGATGTAAATTAAATATCTTAAGATACGTTTAACTGCGATCATATGTGACTCTTTAGGGCACGATTGAAATCGAGCACAGACACATACACTAAATATAATATCAGGTCTACTTGCAGTTAAATATAATAAAGAACCAATCATACCTCGATATGTAGTCTCATCGACACACTTACCATGTTCATCTAAGTTTAACTTTTTCTCAGTTACCATAGGTGTGTGTCCATTGGATGAGCGTTTTTCATACCAAACTTTCTGATTAGCTCCTTGACGTATTTCTGTTGGTGAATCATTATATCGTCTTTTGTTTGTTGAATCTGCAATCCTAGGAATAATTTTAATTCTCCCATCATGCTCATTTCAAATTATGAGGTCACTAGATCTGAAAAATACCTGCACAATTTATTGTTAGTAGAACCAAAAATAATATCGTCTTTATAAATTTGAGCAACAAGTAAATCGGAACCCTCGGATTTTAGAAATAGGGTTTTGTCGATAGATACTCTTTTAAAATTGTTTTGTAATAGAAATTTAGACAATCTGTTGTAACATGCCCTAGGAGCTTGTTTCAAACCATATAATGCTTTATCAAGTTTAAAAACATGGTTTTGAAATTTTCTATTTAAAAATCCGGGAGGTTGTTCAACGAATACCTCTTCTTCCAAATAACCATTAAGAAATGCGGTCTTAACGTCCATTTGGTATAATTTCATTCCTTTATGAGCTGCGAAGGCGATAAATAGACGAATAGCTTCAAGTCTTGTTATAGGTGCAAATGTCTCGTCATAGTCGATTCCTTCCTGTTGATTATATCCTTGAACGAACAATCGAGCCTTATTGCGAACTATAACTCTGGTATCGTCCAATTTATTTCTGAATACCCATCGAGTACCAATTACTGTTCGATTTTTAGGTCGTGGCACTAGGTGCCAAACTTTATTACGTTCGAACTGTTGAAGCTCTTCTTGCATTGCCACAATCTAGTCGGATTCTGCAAATGCTTCTTTGATGTTGGTAGGTTCTATAGTAGACAGAAAGGAGTAGAATGAACAGAAGTTATTTAACGTTCGTCTTGTTTGAATTTCCTTATTCAAACTTCTTAGGACACTTTCCATAGTATGAGAACTCATATACTGCCATTTCTTGGAGTCTTTAGGCTCATCATCATCTGATGAACTTTTATTTCCTTCAAATGATTCAGAGTCAAGATTGGTTCCCCCTGAGCTCGACTCCGGGGTTGTAGCTGAAGTTGGTACAACTTTAGTTACATCATCTTGATCTGGGTCCAAAGTTAAAGCATCATCAGTTATAACTTTGGTTTCTTTATACTTGTTTTGAGAGGAGACATTCGTATCATCAACAATTGTCTCAGCTCTCTTTTCAAAATCAATTGCGGATTTATCAAGTTCATCATTGATTCCTTCAATAACTTCTTCATCAATTTCTGGTGAATCATCCCTTGTAAGGCGAAATTCGGGATCATTCATGTCTTCTTCTTCATTCTGTTCAACTTGTTCAAGCACATTATCTTCATCAAACACAACATGAACACTTTCTTCTATGCACAATGTTCTTTTATTAAAGACTTTGTAAGCTTTGCTATGATTAGAATAACCAACAAACACAGCTTCGTCGCTTCGTGGATCAAACTTGCTTAAGTTACTTTTTCAATTATTATGGACAAATCATTTACTGCCGAAGCAACGGAGATGATATTGGGTTTCCTCCCTCTTAAAAGTTCATAGGGAGTCTTTTTTGAGAATCGGTCTAATCATAGCTCTATTGTGCACATAGCATGTAGTACTAATGGCTTCAGCCCAAAAGTTTTTAGGAAGGCCACTACACAAAAGCATAGTGGGAGCCATGTCCTCTAGTGTTCTATTCATACTTTCAACGACACCATTTTGTTGTGAGTTCGTGGTGCAGAAAAGTTATGTCCTACACCATTCTCCCTACAATATTATATAAAGGCTTGATTATCAAATTCTGTGCCATGATCAGTACGAATAGAAACTAACTTTTTATCAAATTTGTTTTGGGCAAGCTTCATTAATACTACAAACTCATCGAAAGTTTCATCTTTAGTAAAAAGAAAGATAGGCCATACATACCTTGGGTAGTCGTCAACTAGGACGAACACATACCTTGATCCACCACGACTTCTGACTTTCATAGGTCCACACAAATCCATGTGTACCAACTCAAGTGGACGAACTTTGCTTACTACTCGTTTTGGTTTGAATGAAGATCTAATTTATTTGCATCGGGCACATGAGTCACACATATTTTCTTGTTCGAATTTGATTGAGGGTAAATCTTCAACTAAATCCCACAATTTGAGTTTCTTTAAAATTGTTGGACTAATGTATGCAAACCTCTTGTGCCACAAGCACGAATCATCTATATTAGCCTTCATGCACGTAAGGGAATTTGTAGTGACTGTATTCAAATCAATCATATACACATTCCTCTTACGTAGACCCTCAAGAATGACATTACTAGTACCTTCAACTATGATACGACAAACATTTGAGTGAAAAACGACTTTGTTTCTTTTGTCACATAGTTGAGAGATACTTAGTAGATTATGTTTAAGACCACTTACCAGATAAACATTATTAATAACATGTGAAGAAGATATACCAATCTTACTTGTACCGATTATTTTTCCCTTCTTGTTATCTCTAAACGTAACTTTACCACCGTCTAAGGGCTTTAGTGAAAGAAAAAAAATTAATTCCGGTCATGTGTCGCGAACACCCGCTGTCGAGATACCATTGATTATTCTCTTTCACTATTATCAGCAAGGGAATCAAATACAACTTTTAGGTACCCAAGCTAAGTTGGGCCTTTTATGGTTAGTGACTCTGTAAATTTGATCCTTCCTAACCCATACCTATTTAACAATTCTTTTGGTCTTAACATAGGTTTGTCTAGGTTTATTATAGTACATTCTAGGTTTTCAATTTTCGTGACGCACACTAGGTTTGAATGACTACTTTTGATTCACATACACTTTACATGATGACAGTTTTGATGTGTAATCGAAAGTCATCTCATAAAACCATCTGAACTCATTGTTTATTATTTATTCATGTTCAGGTTCTGGTTTGACTCATTAACATTGGACACGTCATGTTTTTTTAACAAAATCAGCTTGATTTTTATTATCATTGGCATATTTAACACAATTCTCTTTATCATGACCTGTGTGACCACAATAATTGCAAATCAGATATTCTGAAAGATTGACATATTCCTTCTCCTGAAATCACGATCAGAAGGAGTGGATTTTCACTTAACGTGGTCTCTGCGACTATAACATTTATGTCCTAGACCCCATGTTATTGTTAGACTGTTTGGTAAGGAAGTTTAAGACTTTTTTACTTCCTTCCCACTTATCATGAACTTTTCGTTTATGTAGAAGCAATTCTTCAAAGACTGAATTTCTTTTTCACATATCGAATGGTCTACATTCGAGTCTTTGGAGGGATTTTTCTTTTTAAAGTTTTCACGAAAATCATTAAAGCGTTTGTTCAAGATAAATTTCTCCTCATTATGTTGATCTTTGGCTTGGAGAATTAAGCCTCTATATCTTTCAATTGCTGAGAAAGAAAAAGAAAAGAGTTTTCTTTCTTGTGATCAATGATAGCAACTTTCTTCGCCTTAGCTTCGTATTTCAAAAGCTCGTTGACTTTCTTCAATTCTAAAGTTATAGCCTCATTAGCTATAACTTTGGCTTGAAGATGTTTAATGTTGAGTTTTAACTCTGAGATTATAGCTTCATTAGCTATAACTTTAGACTCAAGAGTGGCTTTCTCAACATCTGTCATATATGAAGTTGTAGCTAGAGTAGCTGTAACTTTAGATTTGAGCTTTTTGGCTTTGGCCTTCAGAAGTTGGTTTTCCTCAGCAATGTCCAAGATTTGTTCCTTAAGGTCTCTTAACTCTAGACTTTGTTCATGACAATAATCTAGGGTTTCTTCAAAATACTTAACTAAGGACTTCTTAGATAATGTCTTAACTTGCTTTTTAAGTTCAAGAGACTAACCTCTTATTCAGCGTCGGAATCTGAGTCTGAATTACCGACAAGGCACATCTCAGATCTTGAGCAATTACTTTCGTTGTCACTGTCAGAAAATAGGTCAAGACTGACGTTGCTCAGACATAGATTAGCAACTTCTTCTTCCTCTGACTCGTCGTCTTTTGTGTCGAGATCTCCCCAGCAGTAAGCCATCATGACTTGCTTGAATTCCTTCTTGGTTTTGTCTCGTTGATTTTTGTCTTTAATTTTCTTCCAAGTGGGGCAATCTTTAATCATATGATCATTGTCCCCACACTTGAAGCAACCACGATTTGAGAGAGACCCTTTTGACTCAGTTGATTTCTTATAAGTTTTGTTAATGTTATTGTTAGGCGTTTTTCCTTGTTTTCGAGTGAAGAATTGTTTCTTAAAACGCTTAGCAAATAACACTGTTTCATCCTCAAGATATGAATCTTGTTTTTGCTAGACTCAGCTTGTAAGGCCATTTTCTTGCTATTACTAGCATCTGCGTCATCCTCATCAAGAGTAATCTCGTGAGACATTAGGTTTCCGAGTAGCTCTTGATATGATAGATTAGATAGGTCCTTACACTCCGCTGTTACCGTCACCTAAGGTCTCCATCGTTTGGACAGACTTCTAAGGATCTTTCTAGCAATTTCCTCGGAGTCAAAGGTTCTTCCTAGATGTTTCAAGTCATTGACGATACTAGAGAAGCGAGTGGTCATTCTATCAAGCGTTTCACTTTGCTCCATAGAGAACAATTCGTATTTTCGCATTAACAGTGCAATACGTTGCTTGTTGACAACAGTGGTCCCCTCATCGGCTAACTCTAGACCATCCCATATTTCCTTGGCAGATGAACTAGATGAGAATAGATCAAACTCGGTAGCAATCATGCCGTTTTGCAACAGACTAATAGCTTTTGAGTTTTTCTCAGCTTTCTTATAATCTGCCTCAACATAGTCCTCTTTCTTCTTTTTCGTGGAAATGCCAGTAATAGATCCAAGCATGATCTTACTCAGACCATTCTTAATGATTAGCCAGCACTCCCAGTCGTTACCCTTAATGTAATGGGTCATCATATTTTTCCATAAACCATAGTTCTTCCCATTGAATACGGGACACTTTAGGTATTTGGCATCCATTGAAATAAAGTTAAATGCAGCGGAAAGTAGATAAACAAAAAGGATAAATGGATTAGACTCCTTTCTGTAAGGCAATCAAGACCACGAGGCTCTGATACCAATTGTAGAGTCTATTGATCGAATACGAAAGAGGGGGGGGGTGAATTGAGTATTAAAAACTAGCCCCACTTTTTTTATTTATATGATGTATAATTAGTTACTTGATTTTATTGAGTAAAATCAACCAATTAATTAATCAATGAATTACGCGCGTAACGAAATAAAGAAATAAAGAGGGACACAATAGATTTTTGAAGTGGTTCAGTTTCACAAATCGAAACCTACGTCCACTATTCTCGATTAATAATTCTTAGTACCTCTCTACGGATTACAAAAATTATCAATCCACTCGTATAATCAACGATGATTAAAACTCAGATTGAGTATCGCTAAATACTCTATACTATCTTACGCTAATAAGAAAGTACAATATAACTCACACAAATTCTCGTTAAAGAATAAGTAAGATTATGTGATGTAATATTATCCAATAACGTATTTCACTCGAGTGATTGACAAAGATTGATGATTGACTTTTCTCGAAACAAATAATAAAAATAATAAATATTTTGCTCAAAGTTGTTTTAAAATTAATTTGTAAAATTCTCTCAAAGTGCATAAAAGTCCTATTGAATGTTTGAGATTGAAGGAGTATTTATAGTAGAAACATAGGAGAGGTAAACTCTAAACCCTATCTTTTTCTTTAAGAAAGATATTTATCTTTTATCTCAAAATATTTTTGTGAAAGTATGTTGTAAAACCCTAAATTGATCCAAAGAGTAAAACGTGCAAAAGAGGTCGTTTCCTCTTCTTCACGCAATCCTAGGTTGTTGTCCATATACACGCAACCCTATGAGGCACAAACCCTAGGTATTTCGAAACACTAGGTGGCACAACCACTAGGTGGGCTTATTAAGTTAACAACAAAATGAGATAGAATGTATTAGAAACTCTAGGTAGCATGACAACCAATAGAAATTCATAAATACATTAACTATATAAAACTTTTGATAAATATAAAACACTCTTTCTCTTTTTAAAAACATTTAAAAGATTTTGTCTCCAAAATCATGCATCTAGTTCGTCATTCAAAGTTATAGCTGAAATAGCTATAACTTTCAACTTAGTATGTAAAATTATAAGTGCAATAGTTATAACTTTACTTACATATAAGTCACTCTAATTGAATAGGTACCGAATGACGACCTATACTATCTAATTTTCACAAAGATCTTCAGTATACGGATCATTGCTTTATCTTGATCACAAAGACCCTTCATCTTGAGTCTTGTTGTTGGAGTAAGTGTCCTCAACAATAGTGCGATTACATAATTAAATCTCAACAATAAGAATACTAAGGGATGATAGATATTATTGTCAATTGGTCAACATTAATCGGTAACGATTGACTTGCTAGAGTTTGACGTTACTGTCGTATGACGGTGGTGATCAGTTGATCCCTTAAGGTCACACTTATAGGACCATTCCCTTAATTGTAAAGTTAATTAATTGTATATCGATACAAATTAATTAAATCCTTAAATTGAACAAATTTTATTTGTGAGTGAAAATTTTATGTCTTATTGTAATAGGATTAAATAAGACGCAATTTTGTAATTAAAATGTTATATTACTAAAATTGATTATTTATTTATAAAACAATTTGAGATAAGAATGATTAGTTGATTATAATTACAAAGAGTTGTAGATTATATCAACTGAACTTAATGTGACCCATTTTATATATGTAATTATGAATTACTATTTATTTTGTTACATAATGTCAAATGATATTTAAATTGTTAAATATACATTTATTTATTCTAATGACATGTGACATGGTTCATGTCATACCACATTACAAGTGACAAAATTACAAAGATAAAATGGAGTCCATTTTATGTGGGTGTGCCGTTTTTATGGGTGTGATTTAGGTAAGTATGATTATTTTTAAATTGTTAAAAACATAATCATAATACCTAGACCTAGGGCTAACATTTTGATAAGAACAAAAGTTGAGCATGCTTGGGGCTCCCCAAGACATGCATGTGCCGGCCCCTTACCCACCCTATAACCCCATGAGAATAAGTTCTCATTTTTGGTGAATTAAAATCATTCTAATAAAATCTCTTTATCTCACTAACATCTCTCATAAAAGAGTTTATGAGTAATTTGTTCTAAAGTTTAAGATCTTCAATATATATTACTATTGTAGTAATATTATTAGAATTAGATTTTATTTAAGGTCACTAATAATATTTTTAGTAAAAATATTATTGGTATTAAGGGATAGTCTTGGGTGCAATCAAGAGGATTGTTTCTACTATAGAAACTAGGAGTTCATCCTCAACATATAAGCTCAAGAACAAGATTTGGAAGGTGTCCAAATCTTTTGCCCATATCTTATAAGATCAATGTAAGGAAAAGTTTCTTCTTATCTTTATTTTGTTATGCATGCATAAGTTCCTAATAGTTTAAGAATAAACTATTCATTTTGTGATATTAGAAATGTCTAATATTGAGTTTAAGAAACTTTCAAGTGGTATCAGAGCCTTGGTTGTTGCATGCATAATCGATTTTTAGTTTTTTCGAGTTATTGTAACTTAAAGAAAACTAGTAATGTGTGTTTTATAAGATAAAATCACAAAGTTATTTGCATGTCAATATATTCTGGTCCTAATATGATTTTAGGTCATTTTGATGATTTATGAAAATTTATAGTGCTCAAATATGATTTTTAGTGTTTTTATTACATTTTAATGAGTAAAATGATGTTTAAAATGCTAAAAATAGATAGACTTACCTTATGACCTTGAAATCTTTAAAAAATATCACAAATATAGTTTACTTACTGTATGTAAAATTTCGTTTGAAGGGGACTTATTTCGTATTATTTATGATTTTTATATGATAAAATGGAATAAATAAAGGTTAAATGGTTAAAACTACTTCCTCTTTGAATATGACCATGACATTTTAGTATGTTGTCACATGCATGTTTTAATGTTAGACTGGAAAATTTGAGACTAATTTGATTTGTCTAGCATGATTTATGAATTTTTAATGTAAAAATGGCATAAATAGTGACTTATTTAGCAAATATAGCTAAAATAAATTTTATGTTAAGATAAAAATTGTGTCTGGTTGCATAAATGTCCCACATTTCAGATCTAAAGTTTAAAATTTAATATGATTAGTTTTCGCATGCTTTATGTATTTTATTTGATAAAACCGATAAAGCGCAACTGATTTTTCTCAAAACCGAATCGAAATTTTTAACCATGTTTTTTGACATTATGAGTGTCATGGAAATGTTCCAGAATGTACAAAAATTTTAAATTCAAAATTTGAAATTATTGAAATAAAATTTGGATTTATTTGATTAAAATATGATTTTTAAAGGTCTAATTATGAGCAATTAAATAACAAGTTGAATTATTGTCAAAAATTGAGTGATGACTAATTTTTGAGGCCTAAATCAGTTGGGATAATTAATTTGGACTTAAATATGATTTTAAGTATTGTTTGGTGATTTTAAAGTGTAATTATCACGCATTTCCGTAAAACCGGGTTATATTCGATATAAACCGTTAAATAGGGCGATTTGGCATTTAATATGAGCATGTTTTATACATATTATTATGCTGCATATTAATTTTGAATGTCATATTTTGGTTTATGTAATTTGGAATTATGTAATTTATTCCTTGTATGGCCTTAGTTTTAATCGATATTACCCGGAATGTAAGGGAATATTGATTCGGTTGTAATTTATTGTGATCTCGTATCACTTTTATTTTATTTTTTCATTTTTACAAATGTATAATAGGAAATTTGTAATTTTATTGTATATTTTGTAATTATTTGTAATGTGGGAGTTTCCCAAAGACGGTGTCATTCGGAAAGGAGTTCCGAGAGAGACGGTGACCTTGGGAGGCGTGCTTATGAATTTCAAGGGACCAAAGGAGTTGGTTTCCGAACTTGTAATAGATTATATGATTTTCTATTCTAGGAAAGGCCATACTAGGAGTTTTATTTTTATGCTTGCATTTTACTTAATATGTTTGCATGCATTGCCAAATCGCCATAACATGACATGCATATTTCATCGAGTATTCGACCGTGTCAATTAAAATTATCATTAACTCATCGATTTAGTTCACTTAAACGAGATAGATAATAAATTGTCATGATCTCTCATAATAAATAATTGAGATCAAGCCTTACCAAATGATAGAACCCATGAATCCCAATTTCGCAAGGAAGTAGGCTCGGTTCACCGGGGTGCTAAACTTTTTACGTTGGGTAAGTGGGGTAATAAAGGTTATTATTTCGAAATTTTGATTGAGCTCAACGGAAGTATTCGCGACCGTAGCCGCATGTGTTCCGGGCTTAAGATAAATATTAAGGTAATATTATCGACCGAGAATTCTAATGTAGAATCGATTAAAGAGTTAATCCACCGAATTATATTAATAAGGGATGAATCGGCTTACCATGCCCAAGTTGATATGAATTTGGATCTCGGAATCATTTATGATAGTTGGGTAGAGGTCACTATATAAATACTTAACTTGTTTAAAATGTTTGCAAGTTTAAAACGATAATTGTTAATTATTTCCTCCATCTTCTTTTGTAGTTTCATTTTACCGCAATGGATACATCTCATTCTACCGTACCTATCACCATTGGTTCATATCACAAATCATTTGATGAAATTTGCGCTCTAAATAATCTTGATACGACTAGAGAACTTCATTTGGGAATAGGTTCCGATGGGAATCTCAACTTTGTTACCTCCTCCAAACCCCCTTTGCCAAATCTTTTGGTGAAAGAGTCTTGGGAAGACAATCTCACCAAGAAGATGCAACTCTTATCTTTGGAAGCAAGGAGAGATCAAGAGGCTAGCACGAGGCTATGCAAACCGGCTTAAAGGCAAGCAAGCATCGAGAAGTTGGAACCATCGTTTTGATCATGTTATAAAAGAAAATGGTTTCACTTGAAGTGTCGAAGAACCATGTTTATACATGAGATTTAGTGGGAGCAATGTTGTCTTCCTTATATTGTATGTAGATGACATACTTCTCATTGGGAATGATTTACCAATGCTTACCTATGTCAAGGGGTGGTTGGGAAATCATTTCCAAATGAAAGATTTAGGAGAAGCACAACGCATATTAGGTATCCGGATCTATAGAGATAGATCCAAGAGAATATTGGCTTTAAGTCAGGAATCCTATATGGATAAGATTCTTCGACGATTCAACATGGATAAATCCAAGAGAGATCTTGTTCCTATGAGTAGTGGGATCTTTTTGAGCAAGTCTCAATCACCCACCGAACCTGAAGAGGTTGAACGCATGAAATCGATCCCCTATGCTTCTGCCGTAGGATCGATCATGTATGCCATGATATGCACACGTCCAGATGTCTCGTATGCTTTGAGCATAACAAGTAGATATCAAGCCAATCCATATGAGAGTTACTGGATAGCCGTAAAGAATGTCCTTAAGTACTTGAGAAGGACTAAGGATAAATTCTTAGTGTTTGGAGGAGAGTCTGAATTATGTGCTAAGGGTTACACTGATTCAAGTTTTCAAACCGATAGGGATGATATGAAATCTCAGGGTGGCTTTATTTATATGATAAATGGAGGTGCGGTTAGCTAGAAGAGCTCTAAAGAGTCAGTTATTGCGGATTCTACAACGGAGGCTGAGTACATTGCAGCATCTGAGGCTGCTAAGGAAGCTGTTTGGATAAGGCAGTTTTTAGAGGGGCTAAGGGTAGTTCCTTCTGCCAAGGATCCTATCACGATCTTTTGTGATAACAGTGGGGCAATCTTTCAAGCTAAAGAGCCCAAGTCTAGTAACAAGTCTAGACATGTACTTAGAAAATTTCATGTCATAAGAGATTACATTGAAAGGAAGGAGATTGAGATATGTAAGGTTGGGACAAATGATAACATTTCTGATCCCTTAACCAAGCTCTTATCGGAGGCTAAGCATGACCAACATGTTGTTTCCATGGGTCTTAAACGCATGCCAAATTTGTATTAGATTATGAGATATGAAATAAAAATTGTGTTTTTATTGATCATATATGATAATCACTTTTATCGTTTGAGTTATATTTTAAACTTTTATTTGTAACTTTGTTATATCCAAATGGGTTGTAGAGACAATTGGACCCCATTAAAGTGAACTGGATTAACATGGTATTGACCCATAGTCACTTATATGAATTGACACCTCGAAGTGACTATATTGTGGTGCGATTGATGGCAAGTTCAAGTGTCATAGGGTCATAGGGATGACTAGAGCTGGCAAAAGGTGACCCGACCCGAAGAACCGACCTGATTTATCAGAAAACCGACCTGATAGAACCCGTAAATTTGCTTAACTGAAACCGACCTGAACCGATCCAAAGGTTAACCGATAAACCGATAGAACCTGAACTAATATGACCCGAACCGACTTGTGACTCGACCCAACCCGACCCGAAACCCGATTCACCCACAAACCCGACCTAACCCAAACCGAACTGAATCGACATGTAACCCGTTTTAACCCGATTAAACTCGACCCGACTCATAGCCAAATAATCTTTTTTAAGAATCTAAATTCCTGTATAGTTTGTTTTTCTTGTTAATAAATTTGATATAAAAAATTAACACTCATTTTATTTTTCAAAACAAAATGTAATCTTAAAATAAATAGTGAGTTGTAAATTTAGTACCCTATATTCCTAGTTAAACTTATTAATAATTATTTTGCAAGTGATATATGTAGAAAATTTTAAATTAACGTTTTGTGAGAAAAAGAGTGTTTAGTTTTGGCTCCATTGAAAACAATAAAGGGAAGAAAGAGTTATGAGTTATGACCATACAATCCGACCTCGGTTTTTAATTATGATCTTAAAATACAAACTTCAAATACACCATTCTAATCAATATATATATATATATAAAAGAGGCTTTTTTCAGGCAACGAGAGAGTCTCCAACTATTTCAAAACACTATTTTATTTTTTATTGATAAAACTACCTTACACATAATTTTATTAGGCTAATTAAATATTAAATAAAATATATTATATTATATAAAGATTGAATTTTAATATTATCAACTTTTATTCCTACATATACTTTCCAAGTTATGGTTAAACTCTTAAATTTTGATTATATTTTTTAAATTAATTATTTTTCTAATAATATTATCAACTTTTCAATTTTTTAGAAACTCTTTAAATAAAAGTTAAATTCATAACTATTATTTGTCCCACATTGGAAAATAATGTAGATGTGCTAAAAATATTACATATAAATAATAGAATTTTCCCACATTGGAAAAATAATAAAGTGGATAATCCTATGATTATAAATAGGAGTCATCCTTAAACCTTATGTATCAACCCAAAAATTTTGAATCTCTTAAATATTGTCTTAAAGATCTCTTAAAAGTTTGTAGATGTGATGAATATACTATGTATAAATAGTAAAATTGTCCCACATCATAAAATTAACATAAGGTGGGTGATCCTATGATTAAATATTTGAATCATTCTTGACCTTATATAACAAACTAAAATATTTTAAGTCTCTTAAGTATTGTCTTAGAGATCTCTTAAAAGTTTGTCTATTATTATCTTCACAATTGTTAAATTTGCATCATTAAAAATTAATTTTAAAAGGTATTATTAAAAAAATTGAAGTATTGTAAAAAAAAAATGAAGATAATATAATTAGATTCGTGGTGAAAAAAAACCCTGAAAAGTATAGAAACTCATATTATTTGAACATATTTGGTGTAATTTTTAGTATATTATTTGTCATACATTGAAAAATAATGTAGTTGTGGTGAATATATTACCTATACATAATAGAATTGTCTCACATCAGAAAATCATCATAAGGTGGGTGATCTTATGATTACAAATAGGAATCATATTTGGAACTAAAGTTTCAACCCAAAATTTTTTGAGCCTTTTACATATTGTCTTACAAAACTCTTAAAAGTTGTATTATAATTTTCACTGTATCATTAAAAATTAATTTAGAAAAGTATCATAAATAATAATTTTGATGGTAAACTATTCAATGTGTTATTTGTTCCACATTGAAAAAAACAATGTAGGTATCGTGACTTGTGAATTTATACTACGTATAAATATCAAAATTTATACCACATTAAAAAATTATCATAAAGTGGAGTGATCATAAATATGATCATCGCACGAGCCTTTAAACTATTTTTTTATATTGTTATGTTAATAAATGACTTTAAAAATTTAATAAATGTCATTTAAAATATTTTTTTATTATTCTAATATTAATATAACAGTTTAGTAACAGTTAAGAAATAAATATTATATGAAAAAAGATGGTGTAAGACTTAGTTTGTTATTAGTCCCACATTGAAGAATAATAATGTATGTGTGGTGAATATATTACTTATAAATTGGAAATTGTCCCACACTGAAAAATTATTATAACATAGGGTGATCCTATGATTATAAATATGAGTCATCCTTGAACTTAGGTATAAACCTACAATTTTTTAAGTCTCTTAATTATTATTTTGGAGAGCTCTTAACAAAATGGAATTATAATAGTCACAATAGTTAAATTTACACAATTAAAAATTAATTTATAAAATTATCATAAATAATAATTTTGATGGTAAACTACTTAATGTGTTATTAGTCTCACATTGAAAAATAATGTATTTGTAGAAAATATATATACTAATCAAGATTATAAATATGAGTCATTTAGTCTCTTAAGTATTGGTTTAATGAACCTTTAAAATTTTGTATTATTAATTCCACAATAGTTATTTGTCCCACATTGAAATATAATACAAGTGTGGTAAATATATTACGTATAAATAGTATATTGTCCCATATCAGAAAAATATCATAAGCTAGGCTGATCCTATAATTATAAATAAGATTCATCCTTGGAACTTAGATATCAACCCATAATCTTTTGAGTCTCTTAAATACTATCTTAGAGAGCTCTTAAAAATTTGTATCCACATTAGTGAAACTTACATCATCAAAAATTAATTTAGGAAAATATCATTAAAAAATAAAGTGAAAAATATTTTATTTATCTCAATATACATTTCCTATATTATATTCAAGTGGTGTTTATAATTTGTATATAAAATTTTTTACATTCAATTCACAAAAACTATAGTGAAAATGAGTCATCTTTCAACTTAGATATTCACCCAAAATCTTTTAAATCTTTCAAGTATTATCTTTCAGAGATTTTAAAAGTTTGTATTATTATTTCTACCTTAATGAAATTTACATTATCAAAATTAATTTAGGAAAGTATCATATATAATAATTTTAATGGTAACTACCAAATTTGTTATTTGTCTCACATTGAAAAGTAATGTAAGTGTGGTGAATATACTATGTATAAATAGAAGAATTGTCTCACATCGAAGAAATATCATAAGCTGGGATGATCACGCGATTATAAATAACAGTCGTCCTTGAAACTTAGAGATGAACCCAAAGTCATTTAAGTCTCTCAAATACTCCATTCGTCCCGGTCATTTATTTGTTTGCCTTTTTTTAGGAGTATTTTAATCAAAGGCAAACAAATGATTAAGACGGAGAGAGTATTGTTTTAGAGAGCTCTTAAAATTTTGTATTAGTTATGAAAATAATATAATTAGATTCGTGGTAAAAAAATGCTATCATTACAGTATAGAATTTCATATTATTTGCATATACTTTGTGTAATTCTTAGTATATTATATATCTCACATTGAAAAACAATATATGTGTGGCGAATATACTAATAACTATAAATAGTAGAATTGCTCCATATCGAACAATTAGCATAAGGTGAGGTGATCAACCCAAAATCTTTTGAGTTTCTTAAACATTGTCTTAGAGAGCTTAATTCTTAGGTACTTTGAATCATTTTTCGAGTCATAATATAGTTCTAATATAACTTGAGTCCCGACAAGGTTGGTAACATATGTTTAAAATACAATAAGCTGAATCAATATATCAATATTATTTTTTAAAAAATTACGGAGTATATTATATTATAGTCTTTAAACTTCAAAAGTTTATTTTTATAAGTTAACTGTTATAGGAAAATTACGAAAATGATATTAACGTAAACCCGTGCATCGCACGGACATGAAATCTAGTTTCTAATAGAGCCTATTCAAAATTAAATACGTAGGATCACCGTCAAGATAATAAATAAAATTTATTTCATAGGTAATTCATTTAGTTCCTTGCCATACTTCATATGTCAAATGTTCAAAACTATGAATTACATAAACAACTAATTAATTTAGACCAAAAACATTATTTTTTGTCCATAATATAGGCGAATCCGACACTGGATAGGCACTCATTACATATACTTATAACCGAGGTCGAGCAACATAAGTGTTCAATGAAATTATACAATCATCAACTTTTATAGTGTTATACTCTTATATTTTACAAATATCTTTTGTATCAAGTTCCTATAATCCAATATTATAATTCATATGTTCAAAAGTGATCTTTTAACAGAACGACCCGACCATTGACCCGATTAATTTTCAAATTTAAGACGACAATATAAAATACTCGACCCATCAGTAACCAGAAACCAAACCGGTCTCGACCTGATCAAGCATATTGACCTGATATATCCCGACTCATTGGTCAACCGATCCGAAACTGAAACGACCTGTTGTAGTTATTGACCCGATTAACCTGACCCGTAAGCGACCCAACCGGAACCCGACTCGACCTGAATATGCAACTTGACCTGACCAAACCCGAGCCCGACATGACCCGAACTGCCTAAACGCGACCTGTAACCGACCTGATTGACCCGATTGCCACCTCTAGGAATGACCAATCGATCACATAGGCAGACTGTATGAGACACTCTGTCGAGAAGTGACCGCTTATAGAGTTTTGGCAACTCTTATAGCCTGGTCGTGGCAAGAGCTACTATAGTATTCTTTTTGAGTCAATTCTTTGACTAAAGATTGTTCGCCTAAGGTGGCATAGTTCCAGAGTGATTTTGATTTATGCTCTACGACCTTCGTAACTGGGGTTAATTGGGCATCTTTTGGGTCATGATGAGCTGTGGCTATTCGAAGGGAATAATGCGATAGGATTTGTCCACCCTTTGTCAGGGTTGTTTTAAAATCTCAAGGCCACTCGAGGAGGAGTAAGCTGAAAATACGTGGCCACGCTCGGAAGGTATCTATGGTAGATAATTCCGGTCAGACAGTTACTCTCCAGATCAAGGAAACCACTCATGATATGATCATATGCAAGTACGACCTGCAAGACACCTTGCATTGAGTGGGAGATTGTAATAGGACAAGAGAATTGGTGACGCACACTTGTCTCGGACAAGTGGGAGATTGTTGGAGTAAGTGTCCTCAACAATAGTGCGGTTACATAATTAAATTTCAACAATAAGAATACTAAGGGATGATAGATATTATTGTCAACTGGTCAACATTAATCGGTAACGATTGACTTGCTAGAGTTTGACGTTACTGTCGTATGACGGTGGTGATCAGTTGATCCCTTAAGGTCATACCTATAGGACCATTCCCTTAATTGTAAAGTTAATTAATTGTATATCGATACAAATTAATTAAATCCTTAAATTGAACAAATTTTATTTGTGAGTGAAAATTTTATGTCTTATTGTAATAGGATTAAATAAGACGCAATTTTGTAATTAAAATGTTATATTACTAAAATTGATTATTGTTTATGAAACAATTTGAGATAAGAATGATTAGTTGATTATAATTACAAAGAGTTGTAGATTATATCAACTGGACTTAATGTGACCCATTTTATATATGTAATTATGAATTACTATTTATTTTGTTACATAATGTGAAATGATATTTAAATTGTTAAATATACATTTATTTATTCTAATGACATGTGACATGGTTCATGTCATACCACATTACAAGTGACAAAATTACAAAGATAAAATGGAGTTCATTTTATGTGGGTGTGCCGTTTTTATGGGTGTGATTTAGGTAAGTATGATTATTTTTAAATTGTTAAAAACATAATCATAATACCTAGATACCTAGACCTAGGGCTAAAATTTTGATAAGAACAAAAGTTGAGCATGCTTGGGGCTCCCCAAGACATGCATGTGCCGGCCCCTTACCCACCCTATAACCCCATGAGAATAAGTTCTCATTTTTTGGTGAATTAAAATCATTCTGATAAAATCTCTTTATCTCACTAACATCTCTCATAAAAGAGTTTATGAGTAATTTGTTCTAAAGTCTAAGATCTTCAATATATATTAATATTGTAGTAATATTATTAGAATTAGATGTTATTTAAGGTCACTAATAATATTTCTAGTAAAAATATTATTGGTATTAAGGGATAGTCTTGGGTGCAATCAAGAGGAGTGTTTCTACTATAGAAACTAGGAGTTCATCCTCAACATATAAGCTCAAGAACAAGGTTTGGAAGGTGTCCAAATCTTGTGCCCATATCTTATAAGATTAATGTAAGAAAAAGTGTCTTCTTATCTTTATTTTGTTATGCATGCATAAGTTCTTAATAGTTTAAGAGTAAACTATTCATTTTGTGATATTAGAAATGTCTAATATTGAGTTTAAGAAACTTTCACTTGTGTTATTTGAAGTAGATCTTGCTTGAATTGTTTCTTCAATGTTATAACCAGAATAGCTATAACTTTGCATATGAAAAACCAAAGTTATACCTCAAGCTCCTATAACTTTGTCTCACTGAAATCTTCAAAATTATGCCTCAAGCTCTTACAATTTTGATCTCCTTACTTGTAATTGTTGTTAGCTATAATAAGACTAAAGCACACAATTACATGCATATGATATATCAATTAAATCAAATCTATCAATTAACCACATTATCAAATACATACACTTGTTATTATCAAAACTATACCAAAGGTCCAACACATCGGTCTTGTGCATTAGGGGTGGTAGTATAAGTGTATGTATGTCGTTGATGAAGATGCCAATTACTTCATATAAATATCAGTTGGTCTCATTGAAGGCGAGGTATATCCGTTTTCAATGAAGACATATCATATTCTTTCTCACAAGAAGGCAAGTAGGAGGACAACTGGGAAAATAAATGGGTCCCAACTTGCCCTCTTGTGAGAGGGGATCCGACCCTTCTTCATTGAAGTCGTATATGACTCGTCTTCAATAAGAATTTTTCTATAAACATACTCCCTCCTATTCATGGTATTCTTCCCTATTTCCTTTTTGGGTTATTCATGTTTTCTTCCCTATTTTCTTTTTTGGATGTGGGTTAGTGTGTTTTGTGCGGTCTAAATTCATTTGTGTGTGAGGTAGTGTGTTTTGTGTGGTCAAAATTCATTTTCTTAATCTAAGAGCCAAAATGAAAGGGGAAGAATACATTGAATAAGAGGGAGTATATTTTTTTCTTTTAACACAAATTATACTTTTAGACCAATTTTAGCAAAAGACTAGTCCAATAGCACATAGCCCAACTAAATAATTTAATAAATTTGTAAAAATATAGTTTATTTTCATCACATAATATTTTATTTTAATAACTTACATATTTAAATATGTCAGTATTAATCATAAAATATTGGGTAATCAAAATAAACTTAAAATATGAATATAATTATATACGGAGTATAAACTTTGGACTTTTCTTCTTTTGGGTCAGTCCTAATGTCATATGCTATAGGACGGTCCTTGAGAAGAGTTGTTGTTCTTTTAAATTATTTCATTTTTTTGGGATTTTAGTTAATGGGTTGGTCTCATAGTATAAGACCGTTATATAACAATTTGTGTAACTTTTTTTTTTTTTTACCAATTTGTATATAAATTTTATAAACTTAGCATAAGGGGCTAGTGGACAATATATGATTACTTTTTTCGTTCGATAAGTCATTAATCTTAGGGCCCAAAAAGCTCATTTCAGCTCGAAAGTTCTATGTATCTTAGTTAGGCCGGGATTGAGCTCACAAAATAAGCCTGTACATTGGGCTTGGCCCACTCGCATAAATGGGTTGTTGTTTTTGTTAAAGCTCGAACCAAGCTGACCTGATCCCGGACATGATCACCTCTAAATAAAAGGCAATGATAATGGCTCTACCGTTTTTACTAATGATACTTAATTTGTAAGAGAGTGAATAATATAACATTCATATCTATCTATCTATACTATATATTAAATCCTGAAACCAAGGGACATCCATGTAATTAAATAAAGTTATACAAATTAATTATACTATATAGTTTTTAATCGATAGCGCTGTGTGATATACCTGATTAAGGGATTTCAATGTAAATATTATATAATTTTGGTTGAAGTATAAATTTAGAAAATACCAAAATAGAGTGATTTTCCTTAAAATAAACATGTCACACTTATGGTATTAATTAGTAGCCTAGAATATACATTAAATTTATAATTTATAATTATTTAACTTACACAAAATATTTTGGAAACTATTAAAAGGTAAATAAATCAAGCTAGGTCTTCAAAAGATATAATATTGCATCATTCTTTTTAATTGATTTAACATATATGTAATATATTTATATAAATATATGAGCCTCTTAAAATTGCATGTTTAATCATTAGCTAATCAAATTATAGTAATAACTCAGTTCAATAGTCAAAGTAACAATATTAGAACCGGGAGTAATAAAAGTAATAGAACAACAACGGAAGTAGTGAAATTTTCAATATTAATGCGGCATTAGTAAAAGTATCAATAATTGCGGTGGGAGTAATGAAAGTATCAATAATTACGGTGGGAGTAGTGGAATTAACAATAATTACGACGTTAGTAGTAAAAATAATAATAATAATAACAAATGTAATAAAAGAAACAATACTAACAATAAAGAAAGTATATAGAACAATTAGCCGACCAATTGATTAAAGTAAAATATTAATAGTGGGAGTAATGAATTGTCTAATAATTTATTTTATCGTAATTTTAAAATATATGATAAAAAAATATAGTGATAATTAATTTATGAATTATACAACTTTAAAGTTAACTTTTATTTGAATGGCATTACTAAAATCAACCTTGGTCTAAATAAATCCCGAAGCCTGATCATCTACGAAGAGCACTCAGAATCTAGTTCCAGGTTTCTCGACTCCGAAAAAAGGTAGGTAACATCGCATTCAATTTTTATCTTTAATTTTTCGTTTCATTTATTTGTTTATCGTTTTCACTTGAACAATGATTGATAATTTGATATGCAGAGAGTATTAGAATAAGTAAGTATAAAATGGGTTCTGATTTTAGTGAAATACTTGCTCCCCTTTGAATTTTATTCGTTTGTTTTTTTGGACACCAATACAAGTCAGGAATTGTTACGAGTTGTTAAGTTTCGGTGAATCCTGATTTGAAGGAATAAAGGAATGGAATTTATCGACTTCTAAGAAAAATGTGATGGTAACATAGGAATTGCTTCCATGAAGTATTGTATGCGACGGAAACAACATTGATGTGGCGGTAGATAGTTTAAGTCGAGTGGTTACAGGAACCCAAGTAGACAATTAGGAGTAATTCATATACTGCTTCTATAACTCGAGACCTCGATGACAAACCAATAAATGGGTTGTTCCTTGTTGAGGGCTGCTGAAATATCAAATGAAAAATGTGTCACATTGTAAGATAATCAAACAGTTGGTTGGGAACCTGTTAAAAGAAACTGCCGAACTTGAGGGCAGACGAATATGTTGGAAGGCAGCCGATAATTCCCTATAAGTGGGAACATTTGATGCCTTTCATGGTCTAGACTAACAAATACATAAGTTTTTATTTCATTTTTCCATGTCCAAAACGTGGACATTAAAACATTAAAACATTACGTCCTAGACTTGGGTAATTTGAACCAACTTAAAGAAGATGAACCTTAGGAAAGGCTCTTCCTTATAGAGGTTATTAGTAGCCAAAGTATATGCAGAGGGTTGTACCGTTACCTCCATTTTCCCAGTCTCTGTCAGAGGATCATTGTGATATGTTAACTGAAATGCATGTTTTCAAGTTTTGCTCTACTTCCCGACCAACTCGTACGTTATGGCTAATAGCAACCCTCAAGAATTTGGTTCCATCACACAAGTTGAGAGTGGTATTATTATACAAGGAATTGAGTTTTGTCTGATTGAAGCTTTCTGAATTTGGTTCCATCACACGTTCTTTTCTAACTTTTTTGACTGATTTTAGAACTGTTTCTTGAAGTCAACTGACATTTTTTTTTTTTTTACATAAGTGAGTAATAGAGAAAGTATGGATATCAGTTCAAAGAGAGGAAACGAGCAGACTATAAAGAAAAGTATTGAGAAACCTCCATATGTCGTTGCTGAAGATGATACAAAGCCTGTCCTCCGAGATCCAGTTAGTAAATTCACTTCTCTTTGTTATTGTTATTGTTATGCTCTAACAGGGATTTAATCTTGTTTTGGCCACAATCTGAAAATGGTCTTTTTGGCCTAATCTCGACTATTGCAGTCAGCCTGTAAAGTCATCAAACTACAGTCCTGATTACCATAAAATCTTGTACATCGCAGTTATGGTCGAAATGTGGTGCACTTCATTTTTAATCTTGATGTGCAGCTGTGGACCCAGGAAATTTTGTCCCATGGGATATGCCTAAGTCAATGCTATAAAAATAGTAGATTTTAATATTTGTACAACGAAAATTTGCAAAATGCACCTTTTTTTTCGGTTTTACTTGCTGTGGAAGATCATGTTATCAGTCACGGATCTGCCCTTGGATGTGTGAAGAGTCAGGTCATTTCAAGTATCCCGATGAATTTGGATTGAGTGATAAATTTGTCTTCGAAAGCATACTACTTCCGTTAGTCATGACTGTGATGGGTAACATGGGTTTGGTTGATTGCATGTTGTAACCTTACTTGATCGGGTCATTTTAGTCATGATTTGGTTTTTTCTTTCCTATTTTGATTTTTGAAATATATGAATATCATGGCATCTCAAAATCTCAAATTGTTTGTGTTATTGACCTCATAGTTGTGGAGTTCGGACCCTACTCAGGATGAACAAGCAGTGCTCCGATTGCCGCCTTTTCCTGCCAAGACAAATGTCCAGTTCAAATGAGATCCTCTCAATATTGTTTCTTGGTGTGATTTAAGACACTTCCTTTGTATGTTCAGTTGCATTTCTCTACTTTTTAGCCTATGAAATGTATCAGCCGTTTTGGCTGTGGTTCTGCTGTTTTATGCTGCAAATGTCAAGAGGGTCATCATCTTTATTTTTTGATGTTGCTGATCATGTGTAAAATTAGGGGTTTGATGTTGGTTTGTTTTAAATATATTCATTGGTTTCATCAAGAACAAATCATGCACGTCGGGTTGCTAGTAAAGTCATTAAACATCAATATTGTCCTTGTGCATCCTCTTACAGCACAGAAAAAAAAATACAAGAACATATTGTTCCACAGAATCGACTCACGTCATAGACAGAGAGTGTTGTGTTACCATTTCATGGCGATTGATTGATTGTGTGGATGTTGCCTTTAGAATACTTGCCTTGAACCCACACTTGAACAGTATCAGACAATTTCGGGATGATGTTTAGAAACAACGTTACTCTGCTTTTTGTAATGCCCTTTTTTTTTAAGTACTCATTCCGTCTCATCATTTGTTTATTTGCACTTGCTCGTGGTGGTATTGTAATATCATCCCTACTTATTAAAACAACAACCACACATCCTATTTGTCAACCTCTCCTTAAAAGTAGGAAACTAAGGGACCACTTATTCTATGTGAATTAATTATTTGAAATGCACCAACACTACAAACTTGCCAAATACAATAGATCTAATTTAACATTTAATTACATACAATAATTTACAAAAAATATCTTCCAATAAAAAATTACATTCTGCTTGATTGTATTTACAAAAATTACATCCTAAATAACTTACAAAAAAAATGTTCCACTTGATCATATTTTATATACTAACAATAAATCGGATTAACAAATGAAAAACTCCAATCTAACAAAATGGAGCATCATTATTTTAATAATATAATGGGTAAAGAAACATCAATATAAAAGTTAAAAAGAAAATTACCAAGAAATATTTATAGCTCTTATAAATATTAAAAAAAATACTTAAATAACAAAAGATGAAAAAAATGACTAAAAAATAAAAAAAGATATTTTCTTGAAAAAAAATCATGTTTGTATATTATACTATAAATAGCATAATGCTATCAGTTTCAATATTAATTGCAGAATAATGAGAATATAGTATTAATATTTATAACTAATGTCGAAAAAAATGAGCTAAACAACGAAAATACAGAAATACAAAAGTATAGTGTTGAAAATAATCATAAATGACCTTCTTAATAATCACAAAAATTACAAGAAAAAAAGTTGAAGAAATTATTAAGATAAAAAAATGGCAAAATAAAAACTAGCCGCTTGATTATTTCACATTGAAAAACACAATTGGCATTTAAAATCTTGATTTCGGTAGACCAAATTTCTGAGTAGATGGTGGCATGGTGAAATGCGGAATGATGGGGTGGAGGAAGAAGGGGTTGTGAAAGGAAAGAGATTGGGAAAGGTGGGTGGTAAAACAAGGGTAAAATATAATTAGGCGTGAAATAAAATGGAAAGTTTGGTGTATGGCCATATGGGTTAACGAATTGGTTAAATCATGTAAATATGAGTTAAAATTATTTTACTGACATAGGGCTTATTTTAGCTTTAAGAAGTTCTTCTTATGACGGATACATCCGTCTTAAGATTAAAATAAGTCAAATGTTATACAACTTTCATATATAAGACAAGTTTCCAGCTAATATATCTAAGTCTCTAAGCACTTTGTTTTATCTTATCTATGCAAATAGTATGGTATTTGACCCGTCTTAATTTTAAGGTGGAGGTGTTCACCCTCCGCCTTGAACAAGAATTCGTGTTTTAGCTTGGTTGGAGGGTTTGGCGAGAGTCTTTATTTGAAAAAAGAGTATTGTAAGTTGGTGGAGACTTAGATCCGTCAAATGGGTTAAGCGAACAGGTTACGAGATTTGTCACTTTGAGTTCGAATAAAAAAGACGAGTTGAGTTTATTTTATGTTTGTAAAATACGAGTTTGTACTGGTTGAGTTTATACAGGTTATGATTGGGTTAGAGTTAGAAACAAGTTAAATTATCGACTTATCTATTTTCCTTAATTTTAATTATAAATATATAAGTAATTTTAAATATTATAGTTATCTAACTAATACTTCATATGATATTAGTGAAAATAATTTTTTTTTATAATATACTTCATTCGATATCGAAACTCTATACGAAGTACTTAATTAATCGATTGGTACACGAACATAAGAAATAGTGAATATATTGGGTAAACTTTGCTATAAAATAATTATAAGTACATTTAATTTCAAAACTGTAAAAGTTTAGATTATTTTTATCAAGTTAAATTAATTGTATCATTTTATTACATCCGTCATTGCAATATTTTTATTGCATAAATTCAAATTCAAAATTTTTAATTTAAATTGATACAAAACTATTCCTGTTTTACTCCTTTATTGATAATGAATAAATGACAATGTTTAAAATAGCATACCCGTGCAATTTGCACGGGTTTAAAACTAGTTTGTGTAATAATCAAACTTGTATAGGAAATTATAGAAACGTTAATAAAATATAGCGTAATTACGTGAGTTGCAGTCGTATGTTGAAGTGTTTTGCTACAAGAAGTTATGTAACTACATACGGAGTACTAAATTGTTAATGCACAAGAAGTCTCATTCAATTATGTTAGCCACGACCAGGTGGAGGGATTGGTGCCTGTTATTCAGCAGTTTAGCCTCTGTCAGGCATCATGGCATCATATGAAGCTTCTTTTCAGCTACGAATATGCTTCTTCATTATCACCAATTAGATATTGTTTTCAAACATACAGAGTATGCCAATTTGTTATTGAGTAAATCGGGTTAGTCCATAACTCGATATAAATGTATTATTACTCGTATACTATAAGACTAACCCAATTAAACTGCACTTACATTTAAAATCCGGTAGGGAATAACATGCCTTCACCAAATATGAGTTAGTTTTGCCATATTTTTTCGCTAGTTCTGTTTCATCCATCCAAAGTTTCCTTGTCCAAAATTTCACCATCAAACTATTGCCTCGAGGATCCGCGAAGGTGAGCCTCCCCATAATTTATCTCTCCTTTTTTATTCGTCCACTTTATTTTCCTCTAACTTTTTCATCTACCCTTCCCAATTTATATCTACATCTAGGGGTGGCAATCGGGTCAGTCGGGTCGGGTTTGGGTCGGGTCATGTCGGGTTCGGGTCGTATCGGGTTCGGGTCATATCGGGTCAGACAACCCTTTCGGGTCGGGTCGGGTCGGGTTCGGGTCGTTATCGGGTCGGGTCATTTTCGGGTCAAATGATACATCGGGTCGGGTCGGGTCGTAATCGGGTCCGGTTATTTTTTCTCAATATTTCAATATTTTTCAATTAAATCTAGTTTTAAATTATTATTTGATTTAATTAATTCATTATTAAGTCAAACATATCAATTTAAACAATAAATCACTTTCATTTTGATCATTATTAAGGTTAATAATTGTCAGAGCGTCAATTTAATCGGTTCAATATCGGGTCGGGTCAATGTCGGGTCGGGTTCGGGTCACTGATTTTCGGGTCGTCAACGGGTTACGGGTCGTCATCGGGTCGGGTCGGGTCGGTTTCGGGTTGCAGTATTCTCGGGTCGGGTCGGGTCGGTTTTGCTCGGGTTTCGGGTCGGGTCACTCGGGTCGGGTCAGACTTGCCAGCTCTATGACTACATCTATGCAATAATGGGGTTCCCTAACAATATTAATTCACACCTAAAAATTTGGGAACCTCCCTAAATGCAACAAAAATTACTTTTTTTTTTATGGGCACCTCCCTTACAAACCGTGGAACCCCATATGTTGGGGAGGTTGGTGCAACAATGAAGTTCCCCATTTGAGGAGAGAGATGGCATTTAGGGAGGTGAAATAAGAGCATTCGCAACGATGGGGTTCCCCATATTTTCTCTATCCCTTTCTCATTCATCCACCTTATTTTCCACTAACTTTTATAGGGTCCTGATTTTCGCAGTACACATTTTACTCATCTTAGTACACTATTGACAATTATACCCCTCTCATTTCTAATCTCATTTTCCCTCTCTAATCTCTTTCTAATTTTTTTCTCTCTAATCTAATAACCTAACTTTCATTCATCATTATCTAGAATTGTTGGAGAAAATTCTTCGAACTCTACGTCATCCTACCAGAAAAAAAAAATTATTATGTTTTAAACATGTACTAAAGAAAAGAATTAAAATATACAAAAATGAATTAGAATACATTATGTTGACAAAAATAACAAACTTGTACTAAACAAAGGAATTAGAATACAGTACATTGTAAACAAATGAATTGGAATACGAATACAGTACATTGTACTAAACAAATGAATTGGAATACATTGTACTAAACAAAAAATAATGAAACTTGTACTACATTCCGACCGCCTCTTCACCGGACGCCAGCCCCTACGCCGGCAGCCCCTAACGCCGGACATCCGGCATACCGCCGACCTCCTCTACGCCGGCAGACTCAACGCCGGCAACACCTGCACTATATTGCCACCCCTTCGTCTCCCCTAACGCCGTCCCCTACAACAGCCCCTACTAAAACAGCGCCACCACTACACCGAACATCCCTTCGCCGTCCACCACTACTCTGGCCAACACATTATCAAAAGAAATTTAAAACCCTAATTACATAATACCCTAATTAAAAAGCAGTAAAGACATTAAAAGATAAAAACTAGTAAATTATATTAATATTAGATTAACGTATTAATTACCTGTTCGTCATTTGAATAATCGTTCATACTTGAATTTTTTTTTATGGAATAATTTGGAGAAGGTTTGAGAGAAGGTAGAGAGGAGGTAGGAGGAGATAGGTTTGATGTGTTTTTTGTAAAGGGTAGCAAATGGAAAGTTGGGTGTAAAAAGTACTAAAATGAGTAAAAAGCGTACTGCGAAAATAAACTCCGCTTTTATATTTACCCTCCCCATTTAATAACTACCACATCTATGCAATAATGGGGTTCCCCATTTACATATAAAATATTTGAACCTCCCCAAAACAAAGACAAATTGCCTTATTTTTTGTTTTGGGAACCTCCTCGAAAACTATAGGAGCCCCAAATGTTGAATAATGAGGAGCCCCATTTGAGGAGAGAGGGGGCAAATGAGAAGGTAAAATTTACCTTTGCGGATGTTCTATCTAACTAGCAAAGACTTATGCTTTTTATTGGACCTAGTCACAAATTGGGGAAAACAATACTATTTCTAAAAACACAAAACTTCGGACCGACGGTTTCCCAATAAGCTATTGAGAGATCACTTTGTTGTACCTCTTTATGTATTTTTTTTCGTATGTCTGTGTTGATTCTAAAAACATCAAATCCGACTTATATAAGTGCTTGGTTTAAAAAAAAAAAACTTGTCCAATAAATCATATTCTCAAAACTTTTTCTTTTTATAACATGTACCACTAGGATACTGAGTACAAGGTCTTGGTTCAAAGTTGGCGTTAATAACAAATACTCTCTCTAAGAGATATTACAAAAGTGATACTCCGTATAATATTTGAATTTGTATCAAGAATCTTATTAAGTTCAATTTGGGATCATTAACATATCCCTAGTCGTGAAAACGCCATTTGAAAAAAGTAATTACAAAAAATAATGGGTTTAGGTAATCACCATCATTAAAAGAAGCATAAAATCTCATTTGTGACGAGACGGCTCGTCGCAAGATTAAAACGGATTAAATTCCTTAATAAAAAGTAAGTAGGGGGTAAGTGAAGGCCACTTACCCCTCCACTTGATCTTTATGAGAAGGACCCCCATTTACCCCCTTCACCTGCTCTTTGTGAATGGACTTGACCCGTCTTAAACTTGCGACGGATGGGCTCGAGAGTAGTTGTGATTAGGCATGGGTATCCGTTGATGATATAACGTGCCTGAATTTGTTGATTAATAGGAGTATATTGATAAATAGAAAGTAAAAAAAAAAGAGGAAGAAAAGGTCAAAGGTTATAGAATGTGCAGGTGTGTAACGCGTCTCACGTCTTACAAAATCGCGTCTGTCTAACACCAACTCCATTATAATTATACGCCCCATTTCTTATTACTCCTTTCTACGAAGTACAGTACTATATTTATTCACATTTTGGTAACCCAAACTCAGTAATTAGTTACAGGTTTCTCAATTTCACAGATCTCCCTTTCTCATCGCTCCATTAATTAATCCATCTATTCTTCTTCCTTTTTCTCGGTATCTTTCTTTGCCTTCCTTCCTTCCTTCTTAATCATAATATTATTATTATCGAGTTTAATGTGATTTTGTTGGATTGATTTGTCATTTTGCTTATAGGTTGTTTGTTGCTCGTCTTATTAGAATTTCATTATTATTGTAATGCCAATCTATTGCTGTTTCTCGTCTCATTTTATTCCGCTTCTCGTTATCTTACGCCTTCTAATTGTTCCGATCCTTTGTCCTTTTTTGTGTCCGTGGCCACATGAATAAAAAACTAAACGATTACAATACCACTCGCAAATAAATGATTGAGACGAAGGAATAAACACGGACTTATTGTTTTCGGGTTAACCCCCATAATACCAACGCCATTGACTAAAATAATGTGATGTTATATGTAATCGTCGATGACACCAAGTCGTACATTCCTCTTCTCGTAAACAGATGATTATATCAACTTAAGGGATCTTACTACTGTTACATTTTTCGGGCTTAATGCTTTCGAATTCCAGAAATCATTCACACAACTTATGCTCTTTCAACAACCTTAATCTGCTGCTTCTTCATGACTCATATCTGATAAATCGAAATCGCGGGGTTAAATGGCTCATCCTCCCTATTGGATCTTATTATCGTTTTCTATTTGCTGCCATCGGTAATTAAAATGAATTTTGGTCGTCAAGGAGTCAAATGTAATATGCTAAGGCCTGCTGTAATGATATTTACTCCATTAATTGGGTCCTTTTATAAATGGCTGACCAGTTTGTCGATTCCTGTAGAAACATGGCTGATGAGATGAATGGAGTTGACTCTCCCCAAAACTCAAACCGCTCCGTTCCAAGATTGAACCAGAGAATCCTATCATCCATGTCAAGAAGATCTGTTGCTGCCCATCCCTGGCATGACCTTGAGATTGGTATATATCCTAAATCATCTTTTCCTACTAACTTTTATATATTTATAGTATGATTGATAGAACTGACCTATTTTGCACATTATTATTCACAGGACCAAAGGCTCCTGAAATCGTCAACTGTGTATGTCATCTGCGCTTTTTTTTGTGTGTGCGTTATTTAGCTGCTGTCGAAAGAAGCACTTTTATTTAATACCTTCTACTAGTTAATGAATGATGATGTTTGCTTCAACTAATACCGCTTGAAGGCGAAGCCTTGTCACTAGATTACCTACCATTGTTCTGTTGCAGGTTGTCGAAATTCCCAAGGGAAGTAAAGTCAAATACGAGCTTGACAAGAAGACTGGGCTAATTAAGGTGACTTATCATACATTCTTGTGTTTATTAGTTGCACTGATTTGTGCAACCTTTAATATTAAATAACTACATAAAGCTATATTGGAATCTTCATCTCTTAAAGTTCTATTTTGTTTGCACTTTTTACAGGTTGATCGCATCTTGTACTCATCTGTGGTCTACCCTCACAACTATGGTTTCATTCCCCGAACATTGTGTGAAGATAATGATCCCATGGATGTCTTAGTGCTTATGCAGGTAAATCATTGTAGTTTGAGCTTTGTGGAGTTACCTTCACGAGTTGACATTTATTCCATTTTCCTCAGGAACCAGTAATCCCAGGTTGTTTCCTCAGAGCACGGGCCATTGGTCTGATGCCTATGATTGATCAGGTGCGCCAAAGTTATAATGTATAAATGTCAAATATAGAATGACTGTGTTTGGAGCTTAAACAATATTGTTTTGAATATGCATTGACCAGGGAGAGAAGGATGATAAAATTATCGCAGTTTGTGCTGATGATCCTGAAGTTATGCACTACACTGATATTAACCAGCTTCCACCACATCGTTTGACTGAGATCAAACGCTTTTTTGAGGACTGTATCCTTCTATATTGCTACGAACTTTGTCCAACTAACAATTCTCTTCTGCACAAATACTTGTGTCAAGCAGTTTCACATGTTATTTACCAAATACCTTGTGGAAGTAGTTAGTGACTTAATGAAAAGTTTTGACATAGGGGCATTCTGATAAATAAGCTATCATTTAATTGTATTTCAGTATAAAACCGCCCGACAACAGTTATAAGAGATTTTTTTGACGTGTTCTAAATTTTGCGGATAATTTTTCTTAACCCTTTTATAAGACAAGAAAAATGAGAACAAAGAAGTGGCCGTGAATGAATTTTTGCCAGCAGAGACTGCTCATCAAGCCATCCAGTATTCCATGTAAGCTGATGCCCTGAAAGATGCTATTTTGACTTTAAAGATAACAAGTTCCAACTTCCTTAATTTGCTATCTCTACAGGAATGATGCCCAATTCCTAATACAGTATATTATTCGGCCTCATTTTTGTTTTCTATTAAATTTTACAGGGATCTTTATGCGGAATATGTTCTTCATACCTTGAGAAGATAAGTGATGCGGGAAATCGTCCACCAGCCATTTTGGGATTTGGATTTACTTGGTGAAGTCGAATGTGTTTCGTAGTCCTACTTGTTGAACAATCAATGTCAAGTATCGGATCATTTTTCTTTGGTTAACTAGTATCTTATTTACTGCACTAAGGATCAGGAGCTTTGAGTTTTCCTGTACTATTTTTGTTTGTTTTGTTGTAAGAAGCCTCCTATGATTCTCGTTGGAAGGGGCAATTCTTTTTTTTTTTTTTTAAGTATCTATCCCGAATACTCAGTCAAGTATGACTATAATTACTTGATATATGATGAATATGATGATGAAATGAAACAATGGTTCATTCTGAATTTATTGACAAAATTGGGGTGAAGTATTTTTACATGTATATGATACATTCGTGTTATAAATATACCCTTCAGATCTAATGGGATTGATATTGTCAGTCTGGTTTGGCACGTCATTCGGACGTGATGGCGTGACACTGTCAGACTGTGGTTGCGCACACGTTGGTTCAGTCGACATGCTGTCCGATTGTTTCTTTTCATGCCATTAAAATCTGACGTAACCTGTGATCTGTTTTTTTTTTTTGTTCAAATGAGCGCATAATGTCGTGGGTGAGAATCGAACCCCCGAACCTTGATTAACCCGATTCAGAACAGCGTATTACGGTATTACCTATCCTAAAATGAGCTCATATGAACTGTGAAGTGCAAAATTTACAATTTAGAAAACAAAAACGTTGAGTTAGGAGAAATAAGAAAACGCTAGAAGGAGGGCTTGAACCTCCGACCTTGTGGTTAACAGCCACACGCTCTAACCAACTGAGCTATTCCAGCTACTTGTATTGTTATTGTATGTCTGTTTTCTTATACAATCATAACTTATCAAACGATATTCACATACTTAGTTGCTAGGTAGTTACTATTAACTCATTTCTTCCCTTTTTCTTTATTGGTTAAGTCGGATTTTTTTTCCCTCTTTCCTTCTTTGGATGTGGGATAGTGTATTTTGTGTGGTCCAAATTCATTTGTATGTGGGATAGTGTGTTTTGTGTAGTGCAAATTGATTTACTTAATTCTTGTGCAAAAAGGATAGGGAAAGAAATGAATGGGTAGGAGGAAGTACAATTTTGCAATTAGGCTACTGCTATGCTTAACTTGAAGTCTTGAACATTTTAAGGAAATGACACTTTGGGCAGAGACTTTTGGATACAAATGTACTCCGTAGGCTTTTTGTAAACAACTAGATTCCTCAAAAATGATTTGTATATCGTGGAAGGTTCTTTAGTTAAGATTTTTTTTAAATAATCCTTTTTGATGTGCTATTTTTTATAAACAATCGCCTTGTCCATTCTTGCTAATTATCATCTTAAATATCACTTAATCCATAAAACTACCACCAAATAGTGATTACGCTAACAAATTTTATCAAACCCGATCATAATCTCCCAAATCAATTGAAATACTCAACACCTAAATCAATTGTTCATCCCTCTTTCTATTGTCCCTCTTACCCCTTTCTGCAACTGCTCCCTCTTTCCCCTTTCTGTCACGGCTTTCTAACGGTAACATCCACGAATTCTGGACGTCGTGTTTAATTGCTCTCTCCTTCCTCCTTCCCTACCCAACTCAAACTTTAATTCCAATTGCAAGTAAATCACTTTCCTATCATAGTACGATTGAAAATTAGGGTTTAACTTACACGATTTCTGGGAATAATTAGGGGAAATTTGTACTCCCTCTGTCCCGATCAAATGTTGTCCTGTTCTTTTTTTGCGTGTCTCAGTCTATTGTTGTCATTTTTATAGTAAGAAGGTATGCTATGAGTAATTTGACCCCAATGGAAATATTGTCCACTTGTCATCTCCTAAATATAAACACATATATTCCTTGGTCTTTGTGCCAAAATGAAAGGACAACAATTGACGGAGACGAAGGGAGTATTACAGATGTGCTAAAGTAGGTTTAGTTTTTTTTTGTTTAAGGTATTATTTAGCTTACTAATAAGACATCCTTATGTTATAATTTCAAGTGACTGTTAATGGCTTCTGAAATTAAGGTAGAAAATTATAGTATTGAAAATGCAAGTGTGGAATCCCCGCTACTATTTGTACATTTTATACCCCAAGAAATTATAACAGGAGGTTTAAAGGGTGTTGATATGCTATTATTTTATGGTGATTCTCCTTTATTTTCATTTGCATTTTAGGTTTGAAATCATCTTTTATGTTAATTTTCCGTCTATTTTGCGCATGCCTCGATCTACCTTTGTTATATCATATATTTCAGATTTCTAGCGAAAATTGGGTGCCATATGCTCGGAAATGGGAAATGGGAAATAGGGAGAATGGAGCGAGTACCAAAGGAATGGTGAAAAGGAGCTGAGAAGGCATTTCAAACAGCCGGCTCACAGCCCCTTCTCATTACCAACCAGGTGAAGAAGCAAGGAAGTACTCCCAGACGGCCGATATGGGAGACTATTGTATTCTAATTGCTAATAATAAAGTTCGTCTAGTAACAAATTAGGGTTTGGTTTGATTAATTTTCTATAGTAAGGTAAAAAAAAACAAGGATGTAAAACATTTAAAAAATATAAGGATAAGGGACTAGGTTTGTCAGTTGATCATTGATTACAACGTGTCAAAGGTAGGGTCATAAACAGTCTCAATCAACGGTCTAAAGGGCAGTGATAAGTTCGCCTCGGATATTGGGAAAAATGAATGTAGGTTATGAGGTAATTGCTTAGGTAAATTGAATGAAAAAAAGTTACAAGATTTTGCCCAATGTGAGAGGAAAGGTAAATTGAGTTCTAATCTTACAATGAAAGATAATGAATGAGGGGAAATGTTAAATAGGGGCCAAAAGAGTCTTTTAGCCCAAAATTAGTGTAAGGATGAGATTTGATAGGGTTTAAATCGAAAGCAAACAATATGGTACTAATTTTTAAAGAAAAATTAAATTGGCAGTAGTTCTTAAAGTCTCGCATTACAAAGGTTGTAACTAGTAATAATAATAATTATTATTATTATTATTAGTATGTAATGATATAGTTATAATGTTATAATATTCATAATAGTGATATAACTAGTCATATAATAATAATATAATACTAAAAAATACATTGTATAAAAAGTATAATGTAAATATAAAATAGTGATAATAATACTAATAAAAACTAAAGATTAAAACTAATATATCAATATTATATCCCCCTTATACTAAAAGATTAAGAGTCTACTAAAACTTTTCCGCTTAAATAATTTTTTCTATAAATAGACTTCCTTATATCATATCTACAATTAGATCTACTATACTAAATAACTATATTCTTTATAAAAATGGTATGATATTTTTTCAATTTTTATAGACATATTTATAGGATATTCTTCTGATTTTGTTACATAAATTAAATTGTCATATTATGTGATTAAAATATTTTACAGTTTTTATTTTGTTATCCAAATATGGTACCATGAACACTTTTTTAGCAAACGCTTTCCAAATAATTCTATCATTCTGTCTTTCAATATGAACATATGTACTGCAAGTTAATATTATTCATAGACAAGTTAATAGTATCGATAGATAATTTGACTTCTACAACAAAAAAACTTACAAATTATATATATTTTCCGTACATTTAGACTTAATATCTATCTCGCTCCATATATAGTATCTGAACATTTAAAATTTGGTTGTTTTTTAAAAAATAATTATTAAAAAAATTATTTAGCGTATACAAAATATAGTTATTACAACACTTATCTTATCTGATTGTATTACCAATGTCACTTTTTCATATTTATATTTATATTATGCGTTTAGTGGATATAATGGTACAAATACAATATTTTTTTTCAAATAAAATTAACAATGTTTCGGTAAAACTGTAGGCACGAAAAATTTATTAATGTGCCGAATAATTAAAATAATTTAATTATTTTAAGTTAATACCAAATTTTAACTTAATTTAATTATTTTGTCCCGATAAAAGAAATATGGGTCGATTCGGATTGGAAAAGAAGCTATTCGGATGCCTAAACCCAGAAAGAAGCAAATTTGGGCCAAGTTTACAACTAAGCCCATAAATGGGCCTGTGACATCCAAAGTCCAATAAGGAGGATTAAACCACTATAAATACAGTGGTTCTCATTCATTTGAAGGTTAGAAATCATAACCAGAGAAAACATAGAGAGAGAATTTCTAGAAAGAAGAAAAGCTCTATAAATTCCCTTTACAAGACACCTCTGCAAGCAGTCAACAAGCACACCAAAACTGTGCCGCCTGCCCAAGACATTCAAGCTACAACATTCAAGTGAGAACAAGTCCCTGTGACCCTCTCAAGAATACAAATTGACACTTTCTAGAGACTGCATACAACCTCTACAGGTAAGGATGGCAACGGGTTGGGTATGGGTCGGGTCTGTCAAGACCCATACCCATACCCGCATCCGCATCCGCACTCTTGGACCCAGACCCGACCCATATCCGCATGGGTATGAAATTGGTAGACCCATACCCATACCCGATGGGTATGAGTTGGGTCCGGGTCTACCCACGGGTCTTGTATTTTAGCTAGCTTGTACTGTTCTCCACTTCTCCTGTTTACTATTGTAGTGTCATATGTTTCATACATCAAATAAAATACAAGGGCCTATTTCAATTAGCATTCTGGTAAAATCTTCCGACTTGGGGCATGAAATCAATGCCACTTTTCTTTTCATTTTCAGTACTCCCTCACTGACTTACATAATACTCCCTCCAATTTTACATGTTCTTCCCTTTTCTTTTGGACACAAGGATTAATGAAATCATTTTGGATCACACAAAACACACTACCCCACATTCAATTAAATTTGGACCACACAACTACTCACAAATAAGGAAAGAGGGAACATCACCACAATTAGCTTAAAATGGAAAGAGGGAAGAAGATGAAAAATTGGAGGGAGTAATAGTTTTCCACAAGTATTTTGCGGGTCTACGGGTTGGGTATGGGTCTCACAACTAAGACCCAAACACAAACCCGATTTATTTTCATGAAACCCATACCCGACCCATACCCAACGACTCTGAAAAATTAAGACCCAAACCCGACCCATAAGGGTCCGACCCGACGGGTTTGGGTCGGGTCTTGGACCCACTGCCATCCCTATCTACAGGTGTCATTCAAATACTACGTCGCGCTTCTGCTACAGATAGCATACACATACTAAGGTCGTCGACAAGGCATCTCCTCGCACATCCAAGGCGTCGCCAAAGAAGATAAAGGCTTCTACTCTTACAAGTGCTTCAGTCATGGTGGTAGAAGGTAGCTCTAATCTCGAGGAGCAGCTTAAAACCATGAATGAGCTCATAAAAAAGATGATGAAGGATAATGAAGAAAAGAATAAGAAGATTGATGACCTCCAAAAGGAGATTGTGGAGCTTCGTGACGGGAAGGGTCACAACGATCATAGCGACACTGACAAGCCCAGTGACAGCGACAAGGATGATGACGAGGATGACAGTGAAAAGCCTAAAAACGATATTGGTGCCTTCACTGAAAAGAAGCTACAAGATTTGATAGCCCAAACCATCAAAAGTCAACTAGGTGACAGCTCAACTGGCAGTGGCCGCTACATCAAGCCTTATACTAAGAGGATTGACAACTTGCGCATGCCTTCTGGCTATCAACCTCCAAAGTTTCAACAGTTCGACGGGAAGGGGAATCCAAAACAACACATCGCCCACTTCGTTGAGACATGTAACAATGCTGGGACTGAGGGTGATCATCTAGTGAAGCAGTTTGTGCGTTAACTTAAAGGAATCGCGTTCGACTGGTACACGGATATGGACTCTGAGTCAATTGATAGCTGGGGTCGCATGGAAGATGAATTCCTTAATAGATTCTACAGTACCAGGCGCATTGTCAGTATGAGTGAGTTGACAAACACAACTCAGTGGGAAGACGAACCTGTAGTCGACTACATCAACAGATGGCGCGCGCTAAGTCTGGAGTGCAAAGATCGCTTAAGTGAGACGTCAGCTGTTGAAATGTGTATCAACGACATGAATTGGGACCTTCTTTACATCTTGAAATGGATCAAACCAAGAAGCTTTCAAGAGTTGGCGACTCGCGGCCATGACATGGAAATCACAGTCAAAGGGCGTGGGAAAGCTCGATTAACGTTTCCAAGGCACCGACTGAAAAGAAGGAGTTCAAGAAATTTGATAAGGGCTCCAAGTCAACAACAAAAGAGGCAATGGTTGTTGAGACCAGCGCGCCTGTCAAAATTTCATCAAAGCCCAAGTACGAAAAGAAGAAGGAGTCGTTCTCTTACAACTACCAACGGGACAAGCCTACCCTAAAGGAGTTGCAAGCAAAGAAGTATCCATTTCCTGACTCAGACTTGTCAGGTATGCTGGATGATCTCCTGGAGAAGAAGTTTTTGCAACTGCCAGAGTCCAAGCGACCCGAGCAAGCTAACAAGACAAGCGACCCTAACTATTGTCGCTACCACAGACTTGTGAGTCATCCTATTGAAAAATGTATAACGCTAAAGGAGAAGATCGTGCAGCTCTCTAGAGATGGGAAGATCATCCTTGACTTAGATGAAACAGTAGCTGCAAATCAAACTACTGCAATCTTGGACCAACCTGAGGAGCCAACTATAAATCAGGGATGGTACGTGCGTATGTTGCAGTTTGGAAGCCTGGAGCCTGTGGAAATATGGGTTAACATGTCATTATCGTCACTACCTCCATCGCCACTGAAAGCAAACTTAAGTACTCAAGATAGGAAAGAGGATAAGAAGGATGAAGATGATAATGGTAAAGGATGGACTGTGGTGACACACAAGAAGCTTAGGGACATTAGAGAACATGAAACAATTTCTCCGGATGGCAAGGATATAGGGGTATCCCCACTTAGAGTAGGATCAAGGGTAACTCCCATGGTGATTATGTTCACGGGAAAGACATCGGCAAATTCACAAACGACAGACACTTCTTCAAGCTTAGGCAAAGAAGTAGGGGTAGAAGTCACCACGCACAAGTAGGTTGGTAACCTTTTCTCACAATACTTACCAACTTCAAAGCGAAAAATAATTTCACACCCATTTGGGAACTGGTTCCCTTATAGGTTACACGGACACCTAACGCACTCTTAAGATAGATATTTTGATCTCTACACTTAAATAAAGCATTATATCTTGCTAACCAATCCATACCCAAAATTACATCAAATTCCCCAAGAAGAAAACGAAGAAGGTTAGCGAGAAAGATTGTCCCCACGATGGAAATAGGGACATTAGAATATAGAAAAGAACATGAAACAATTTCTCCGGATGGCAAGGATATAGGGGTATCCTTACTTAGAGTAGGATCTGGTAGAGCAAGAACCATTCAGTCCAGATAGTTTAAAAGAGTTCTTCCCGCATGATCACTTAAAAAAGGTTAGTGTATGCACCATCTCCACAACTGAAGGTGGTAATGATGAAGAAAAAACAAAGGAGGGGGATACCAATGATGTGTCGTCGTCACAACAATCTCATCCTCAAAAAGACAATGAAGTAGTGGCAGTTCTTGATGCCCTTCCATCAAACATGGGGTGGAAACAAATGTCACCTATCTAAAGAGAAGCGCCAGTTAATACTTCAAGGAGTGGAGAAGCCAGAGTTGTATGCTGGAAAGATAAAAGACAAGGTTGAGCATGCCGAACAATCACCTGGATGTCTCTCATGCAACGCAGCCTTGAGCTTCTCAGATGAGGATTTACTTCTTGGGTCCAAGCCTCACAATAGGCCACTTTATGTGTCAGGGTACATTCGAGGACACAAAGTCAATCCTATCTTGATAGATGGAGGTTCGGGAGTCAATCTCATGCCAAAAACCACTATGAAGGAATTGGGGATCACGATGGAAGAACTCTCCAGCAGTCGAACAGTCATTCATGGCTTCAACTTGAATGGAGAAAAGGCGATTGGTATGATCCGAGTAAATCTAAGCATGGGTGATCTTTCTTCTGAAACACTCTTCCATGTTATTGAGGCTAAGACATCATTTAAGTTGCTACTTGGGCGACCTTGGAAACATGAAAATGGGTTTGTTGCCTCAACACTCCACCAATGTTTGAAATATTATCGTGGTGGTGAGAGAAAAATAGACGGAGATTCCAAACCTTTCTCCAAGGTTGACGCATTCTTCGCAGATGCAAAATTTTTTGACGAGCATGGTGCGCCTAGCGAGTTCATGCCAACCACCATCTCCTCAACAGGAAAAGGAGGTAAGCTAAAAAAGAACATTATCAAAGAAGATGCAACTTTAAATCCTGCAAAAGAAAGAAAATAATGTTGAGCCAAAAGTTAACACGGCTAGCAAAACAACTACTCCTCATGCTGCATCACTTAAAAAACAAGAGTTGCCACAAAAGAATACACCACCAGTACTGGGTTACATCCCAAATTCTCGCCGCAAAGATGGGGAGAGTCCTTTTGCAGAGTGTCCAACATCAAAGACAGAGTTTAAGGATAAAAAGACAAGTAATGTGGTTAAAGAAGAATGGGTGGCCAAAATCATCACACCTCTTCCAAGTTCATCTCAAACAAAGATCGTGAGACCTTTTCCAAGTGGGTTTGTATGTTCATCTGGCAAGTCCTCGGAAGAGCAAAGCAAGGGAACATTTGATTCTAATGCTTACAAGCTATTAGCAAAGGCTGGGTACGACTTTACAAAACCAACTTCTCTCGGCAAGGTTATAGAAGTAGAGCCGTATGGTCTTAATAAAGCGCGGCAGGAGTTATTCAAATAAGAGGGAAGCTTCATAGCGACAAAGGCTGGGCTCGGATATAAGTCTCCTGAGGCATCTGTGAAGATTGGCGCTCGTAGAAAAGGGACCACTGCCTCTTCTCAGCACATCACAGTGGAAGAGGTCGAAGAAAATGAAGGAGAAGAAAAGGTGAATCCATCTTCAGTCTTCGATCGAATAAGTCCACCTACAGAAAAAAGCTCGTCCTTCTGCGTTCACAAGGTTGGGAAGACCAAGTCCCTCAATCAAACCCACTTCTGTTTTTGTTAGGCTGAGAAATCAGGGTGTGCGTGGAGCTGAATCGTCAAACTCTTCGCTGCAAACGAAGAAGAAGGGTACAATACGTGATCGTCTAGGACGTCCTTCAAACACAGTCTTCAATCGCCTAGGGGCCAACAAGAAAGATGGTGGTGAAAGCCCTTCTCTCTCGACTTCTTTGGAACCAAATGAAGAAGAAGTAAGACTAAGTGATGATCTCAGAAGCGCAGTGCCCTCTCGCATGAAGCGCTTGCAAGTTGTGGATATCATCCAACATGAACCACTAAAAGAAAGAAGGCGCATAATAGTTCTCACTGGCGAATAAAAAGATGTTAAAGAACCTGTTTCTTCGTCTTCAAGCTCATCTAACACAAAGAAGCCGAAAGACTCGGAAATTGTGACGTCATCATACCATATAACGGTAGAAGAGATACCTGATGACAGTGAAGATGTTGAGGCTGACGAGGCCCCTGAAACTCTTGAAGATGGGGGGCAATCGACTGTGGATGAATTAAAAGAACTCAACTTTGGAACTCTTGAAGATCCTCGGCCAGTTTATGTTAGTGCTCTACTGACTAAGGAGGAAGAAGAAGAGTATTACAAGTTATTGGTTGAATACAAAGACGTATTTGCTTAGAGCTACAAAGAAATGTCTGTATTCAGTCCAAAAATTGCAGTCTATCGCCTCGCAATCAAAAAAAGCATTAGTCCCAAGAAGCAATCTCAACGTCGCTTCAGGCCAGAGCTCGTACCTGAAATCGAGAAGGAAGTTAACAAACTCATAGAGACAGGTTTTATCCGTGAAGTCAAATATCCTACCTGGATTGCAAACATTGTCCCAGTCAGGAAGAAGAATGGACAACTACGCATATGCGTCGACTTCAGAGACCCGAATAATGCATGCCCTCAGGGCGACTTTCCTTTGCCAGTTACAGAGTTGATGATTGACGCAACCACATGTCACGAAGCACTTTCCTTCATGGATTGTACTGCTCGTTACAATCAAATACATATGGCACCTGAAGATCAAGAAGCAACAGCCTTTCGAACCCCAAAGGGTATCTTCTGCTACACGGTTATGCCGTTTGGATCAAAGAATGTTGGCGCCACATACCAACGAGCAATGCAGAAGATCTTTGATGACATGCTGCATAAAACAATAGAATGTTATGTTGACGACGTTGTAGTCAAATCAAAGAAAAGAGAAGACCATGTCAAAGACCTTCGAACCATCTTCGAAAGACTTAGAAAATGTCAACTTAAGATGAATCCACTCAAGTGTGCGTTCGGCGTCACATCTGGGAAGTTCTTAGGGTTTGTGGTCACACATAGAGGCATTGAAATTGACCAAACAAAAATAAAAGCTATCAATGAAATGCCAGAACCAAAGACATTGAAGGAGCTGCGCGGATTGCAAGGACGTCTAGCATACATTCGTAGGTTCATCTCAAACCTAGCTGGACGTTGCCAACCATTCAGTCATCTCATGAAAAAGGATGCTCTATTTCAATGGGATGAAAAATGCAAAAGTGCTTTTGACAGCATAAAGAAGTACTTGGCCAGCGCACTTGTGTTGGGGGCACCAATTCTAGGAAAGCCACTTGTCTTATATATTGCCGCACAAGAACGCTCGCTGGGGGCAATGTGTGCCCAAGAAATCGAAGATCGCAAGGAGAGGGCACTCTATTACTTGAGTCGTACCTTGGTTGGAGCTGAATTGAATTACTCTCCAATTGAGAAAATATGTCTTGCATTGGTCTTTGCTATCCAGAAGTTGAGACACTACATGCAAGCACATACTATACATGAAGTCTCAAAAGCTGATCACATCAAGTACATACTCTCAAGACCAGTCTTATCTGGTAGACTTGCAAAATGGGCAGTATTACTTAAACAATATAACTTAGTGTTCGTACCTCAAAAGGCTATGAAGGGTCAAACCATTGCCGACTTCTTTGCTGATCATCCAGTCCCAGCAGAATGGGAACTTTCAGACGATCTACCAGGTTAATAAATATTCTATGTAGACGTTCTACCTCGTTGGCGGATATATTTCGATGGTGCTGCAAGGCGGGATGGAGCCGGAGCTGGAGTTGTATTCATATCTCCACAAAATCATGTCATGCCATACTCATTCACACTTACTCAGTTGTGTTCAAATAACGTGGCAGAATACCAAGCTCTTATACTTGGGCTTCAAATGGCAATCGAAATAGGTGTTATGGATATGGACATATATGGGGACTCACAGCTGGTGATAAACCAAGTCCTTGATGAATATGAAGTAAAAAAAGAAGATTTGATTCCCTACCATCGACAGGCGTTACAATTGCTTAATCAACTTGACTCCATCAATATTGGCCATGTACTGAGGAGTGCCAATAAGTTGGCTGACGCGCTTGCTAACCTTGCAGCCACTTTGGCACTGGGGGCAGAAGAGTCCATGCAAGTTCCAGTCTGCAATCGTTGGGCAGTGTCATTGCTTGAAGAAGAAGAAAATGTAGATGCAACAAACATGATATGCGTCTACACAGCTGATGAAGATGACTGGCGTCAACCTATCATTGGCTTCTTGGACCACCAAAAGCTACCTGATGATCCTAGACACAAGGTTGAGATACGTCGACGCGCTTCAAAGTTTCTTCACTACAAAGGCACCCTCTACAGACGTTCTTTCTTAGGACAATGGTTGAGGTGTTTAAGTAAAGATGAAGTTGGTGAAGCAATGCATTAAGCTCACTCTGGCATTTGTGGCGCGCATCAGTCTGGGCCTAAACTTCATGATCGAGTAAAAAGAATGGGGTATTACTGGTCAACCATGGTGCAAGATTGTATGGACTACGCGAAAAAGTGCGAACCTTGTCAATTCTACGCAAACTTCATACACCAACCACCAGAACCATTACACCCTACTGTTTCTTCATGGCCCTTTGAAGCTTGGGGTTTAGACGTTGTAGGACCACTCATTCCGAAGGCCTCGAATGGGCACGAGTACATTCTCGCCGGAACTGACTACTTCTCAAAATGGGCAGAAGCCATCACACTACGGGAAGTCAAAAAGGAAAATGTCGTGGAGTTCATTCGAACCCAGATTATTTACATGTATGGTGTACCTCAACGAATTATAACTGATCATTGAAAGCAATTCTTCAATCATTTGATGACAAGTCTGGCAGAAAAATTCAAGTTCAGGCAGTACAAGTCATCAATGTACAACGCTCCTGCAAATGGTTTGGCTGAAGCTTTCAATAAGACACTCTGCAACTTGTTGAGAAAAGTAGTAGCAAAGTCAAAACGGGACTGGCATGAAAGAATTGGTGAGGCATTGTGGGCATATCGTACCACTTAGAAAACGCCTACTCAAGCAACCCCGTATGCTTTGGTGTATGGAGTGGAAGATGTGTTGCCATTAGAGTTGCAGATTCCATCCTTACGCATCGCGATTTAGGAGTGACTCACAGAAGATGAAAATGATAAGTTGAGATGGGAGAGTTAGAGGCTCTCGATGAAAAAAGACTAGAGGCCCAACAAAAGCTCCAATGCTATCAAGCAAGGTTGACACGCGCATTTAACAAAAAGGTGCGCCCTCGTTCTTTCCAAGCAGGAGATCTGGTACTTGCAGTGCGAAGGCCAATCATCACCTCTCACAAGCATGTTGGTAAATTCACCTCTAAGTGGGATGGCCCTTATGTGGTGAAGGAGGTCTACACAAATGGTACCTACAAAATCGTAGATGAAGATGGCGTGCATATAGGCCCAATCAATGAGAAGTTTTTGAAACGTTACTACTCTTGATCCTCAACAATCCTGCTCCTAAGCAAGAGCGTAAATTGCAATCCATCTCCTAAGCAAGAGTTCAAACTGCACAAAAACAAAAACAAAAACAAAAACAAAAAAAAAAGAACAAAAACAAAAACAAAAAAAAACAATAAAACAACCCTCACAAAAAAATAACCCTTCTATATTTCATGAACTACGTCGGCTTGATCTTGTGAGGTACATTTCGTGCTTTACAGGTACGTAGGCAGCTTGGGTGAACATATAGCTCAAGTGCAGCCACACCACCAAACAAACACCAAACCCCTCTCTGAACTACGTTGGCTTGATCTCGCAAGTTGTTTCCCTTGGCACCTTTGCGAGTACGTAGGCAATTTGAGCAAATACTTTGTTCAAATGAAGCCACACCACAAAAAAAAAAACAACAAACACACAATAAAAAAACTGCTCCTGGCCCGCAAGAGTTTAAATTGTGAACGGCTAAATCAAATAACGAGTAACAAATACTTGACAAACACGGAGACCATAGATTCAAGAAAATTTTTATTACTTCAAAAAAAAAGAATGTCAAACTTGTTTTGAAATAAAACGCTTACACACTAGTTGGTATTACATAAATACTAGTAAAGTTACATAGTTAAGTTATGTAAATCTAAGTGTCTATGGATCAAAGTGGACCGAGTCACGCATTTTTTCAAGGTGCTCTCTTTGTTATTGGATTAGAGCCTCTTCTTCGACACTTAAAACAGGAGTAGCTTCAAGCTCTTCCAAAGTCTTCTCCGTATTCTCAACCTGTGCTTGAAAGTCAGTCAAGGATCCAGCTTTAGTTTCTACGCTTCTCTGTAGCTCGATTTCCATATCCAGTGCCTGCTTCAACTCAGCTGCAAGGCTAGTTATCTTGCTCTTAATTTCTAACAATAGTAAAGACTCTGCTGCAAGGTCCTCTTGAGCCTTACTATGACGCGCCTTCGCTTCCTCAAGCTTTTGATGTTGCAAGAGTTTGTCCCTCTCCAAGGACTCAGGGCGATGACGCTTACCCGCCTGCCTCTGAAGTGCAAGATAAGCGTTCACAGCACCCACATAAGAGTCGACTTGTGCTACTAACTGCGTAGGATCGCCTTTAAGTTGTCGTATGCTCTCATAACATCCTTTAGCCTTTGCTGCCACTACATCAACTGCTTCAAAATCAGCGTTCTTCAGTTCTGTCACAAACAAATCGGATACATCTTGCAAGGCCTGTTTGAATATCCCTTGATATAATGGAGGTGGTCGAAATGAAATTTCAGGAGGTTTAGGATAATTCACTAACTTCGACGAGTTCAATCCCGTCCTTGGATTACAAGGAGAAGCCATGCTAATAGGGATAGACATACGCACCGTAGCTTCACTGTTACTCTCAAGAGAACTCCCTTTATGACTACCATGTGAGCCAGACTTACGAACATTATCTGATGGAAATGTTTTCTCGAGTTTGAAAAGCTCCTTTCCCTTTCGAGAAACCTCTTTCAGCATGGAATCTCGAACAAATGGATCTGAATTTAATTCAAGATAGTAATCGTCTGCGGCTAGTGCTCCTATTTCTTGAACTAAGTCACCCTCCTGTTAATTATACAACACGATTAAAAAAAATGAAAAAAAGAAATTGATGAACAAATAATAAATTAATACCAATGCTTGAGAAGGTATGCGTGAGGCACTAGAGAGCCCAGCAAACATCACTTCATTATCATCCATATCTACTTCACGTGCTTTCTTTTTTTCACCACGTCCATGCTTGGGATCAACATCAGATGCTCCATCACTATGGTATCTATCTTCATCTTGGTTACTTGCCTTTCTACGCACTCCACTCAAATCCCTTTTTGAGGGGTGTTGGCCAGAACCACCCTTGTCAATGTGTGAGTGATTCCCATCTTTCTCTAGACCAGCAGTAGGGGAAGATGTAAGTTTTTCTACATTCTTTCGCAGGTCACTTACACCAGCACGGCCCCACCATTTTTTAAAATTAGTGGTGGAATTCTCATACCATCTGATTGAGGAAATAAGGAGGACCACTTTAGATTGTGTCTTTGAAAACAATAAGAGTCGCCAAAACCCCAACGCTTCGCGGCAACGGATAATACGCTCATCAGACGCAGGAACTAACATACCAGGAACGTCCTGGCAAAAGCCAAATTGTATGCTCAATCGGTGAGGGTTGTATGGTTCAAGGTAAATTGAGTTACCTAGACGCAATGGTAAGTATGAGGAACGAAGAGAGATGAGGTAGCTGAACTTTATATGATCTAGGTTATCATCGTCACAAAGAACTTCAACCTTGTTTCTATGCAATATAAAGCAATTTACGTTGACTTCATTCCCACCGTGGATAAGGTCACGCGCAACTTTAGATGTATAAGCTTTGGCTCTTTGAACTCCAGAATAAGCAACCATGGAAGGACCGGGGGAGGTGATTCCATTACATGATAAACCAGAAAATAACGTGCAAGCCAACCATAAAGATAATGGGCAGGGAAGAACGCTTTAGAAAATGCTGGGGTTTGAGATTTAATCATATCATTTAAGCCTCTGTAGATAGTCGGCAACACTGGAGTAGCTAGACTAAACGTATGACCTTCAGCCATTAAGCTAGCTATCTCAAACGTCTCTGATCTGATCTTTCTATCATCAGTCTCTGGTAGAACGAACACGCACAACCAACAAGACAGGAACGCGGCTAAGTAGACTCTGTCCCTATAAGAGTTAACGACGCCAACCTTTTTAAACACAGCTAATTCTGCAGGGGCCCATTCTGTTGGGCGTGGCGGAAGCTCTCCACAAGGATTCTGTGTCTTCTTTGGAAGACCGCTAGACTTTCGTGCCTTAGTAGGAGACTTATAAGTTATCTCCCTCTTACACCAAAACTTGATCCATTGTTCTGCAGTAACCTTGCCTTTATTTTCAGATTGTCTCACAAGATGGCGAAAGGCGGTGAATAGATAATAACAGGATCCAGGAACCAGTATATTCCCTTGGCTGTCTCTATCTAAGAATTGTTCTAGCCGCGGGTTGGTTTCGTCAAAAATTTCCCCATTTATAGGCAGACCACCTAATTTATGGAGATCCCACAAGGAAATTGACAATTCACCTATGTTTGTGTGAAGTGTGTTCGTAGCATGACACCAACACTCACAAAAGGCACGTATGATCTGCACATCCTTGTTGTATGTGTATAACGACGCATATACGGCAGAGTCGATAGAAGCGGATTTTAAAATATCATTGTATCGTGCTAGGACATCCTCAGTCCCCTCCCAGTATCCCGGAATATAATAGAATTCACCATACATCTTCACATAGTTTCCACTCCATCTCACACAGCCTAATAGAATATCTCGTCCAAGCATGGAGATGTAGTGAGAATTAGAACTTGACAATTTGTAAGTACTCTTCAGAACATGCCGAGCAGTTGTTCTTGGCTCATGAAGGTCTAGTTGCTCTGACATCTTAGGATCAAAATAGTTCTTGTCGACAGTACTCAGCTCAAAATCATCTAAATCACGTAAAGACTGACGATTGATCAAACAAGTTCCATAATCAGCGGCATCATCTTTTTCATGGACTAAAGAGATAGGTGACGTAATTCTGACATAGCTCCTTGAAATGTACTATAGCGACCTGCATATAAAATAAGAGATAAGTCAATAAAATCACGATATACCAGTCATGCTGGCAATAACATGTCTTGTCTTCGCATGTAAAAAAAAAAAAGGTCGCATTTTCTCTCTATCGACAGGGTAGATTGCATGACAACTCCGAAGAGAGTCGAAATGATCCGATCCGGAGTATCTCACAGTCTCTTTTGTCGATTGGTCGGGTACATTGCATGATAACCCCAAAGGAGAATCGAAATGATCCGACCCGGAGTAGGCCCTTTATCTCCATGCGGTCGACGGATCGGGTACATTGCATGACAACTCCGAAGAGAGTCGAAATGACCGACCCGGAGTATCTCGCAGTCTCTTTTGGCGATAGGTCGGGTACATTGCATGATAACTCCAAAGGAGAATCGAAATGATCCGACCCGGAGTAGGCCCTTTATCTTCATGCGGTCGACGGATCGGGTACATTGCATGACAACTCCGAAGAGAGCCGAAATGATCCGACCGGAGTAAACTGATGGCCCAACCCGAACTAGCTTTAGATCTCCATTTAATACTTCAAACACACACAATCAAGTAGACAAAGAATTTGAGGTATACACAAATAAAAAAAGAGGAGAGAACAATCACTTACTGTTGTGAGAATAATGCAGTAAGAGTCAATACCAAATGCGAACTCCAAAGGACGTTGAACTGATCATAGATCAATTAAAAACGAAATAGTTCGATTAGGGCAGCGGAAACGATTATGGTATAAGGATACAATATCTATCATAAGGGTATACAATCAATTATGAATGAATGTTACAACATCATGATTAAAGCATTAAATTCATTCATAAAAACATAATTAGAACATTAATCAGAATTACAACTATAATCACAATCCTGCTCTGATACCACATGTAAACATAAATTATAGGATCTTGATTAAAGCATTAATTACTGAGATATACTTACGTGGTGCAGCCATCAGATCTGATAACAAAATCACTTGAGAAAGATAAAGAATAAACCCTTATTACTTTGCCTTCTCCTGCCTTCCTTATTCTCTAATTCACTTTCTTTATGTGTGTTTCTTAATATGAATGAATTAGGTTAAAGCACAAACAGGTGTGCTTATATAGAGAGGTGGCAGGAGGGGCTTAATAGAATAAGTGAGCCTGATATGTTAATGGCCTGTTAACATTAACCGTAATCCACTTAAACGAGGACTCCTAATAAAAACCCGGAACATTATATTTAACCGTTATTAATTAAGGTGACTGACATCGGTAATTAGGTCCACATAATAGAGAATTAAATAATAATTCTTACACTGTACTGATTTCAGCAAATTTTTACTAGTAAAATGAGCTCATTGTAAGACCGTCATGTGGGAGACTTACTCTGAACTCGTCACCACGCAATCTACAAACAATTTGGCAAACGAAAACCTAATCATCCACACTCATTGCTGTATTCTTCATTTCAAGCAACGCATCTTCAAAGCACTTGGCAAGAAAATGTGTGTCAGGGATGATGTCTTTCGCCACGAGGATCTGCATGTTAGCCTTTCCGGCATAGCTCACCATGTGCATTGTAATAGCCTACATTAAAAAACCACATAACAAAATAACTTAAGAACCCATAATTCATGAAAACCTTTACAATCAATGGCAAGTATGAGCACTTCTTTTGTTGTCCACAACATCATACAAAGCATGCATAAATATGGGAGGACAAAAATTATAATAAAAGCCGGCCTCAATTTAAATTGCTATGTCAATCTACGCTAAGTCAATAATGATTTAAGTATTGGCGGTGCCACAAAATAATTAAAAACACATGGAGTTGTTTTCCGACATCTAGTAAGATAACACGTCAATTACCCTCAACGAGTAGGGTCTCGTACATTTTTCGACATCTAGTAAGATAACACGTTATTTTTATGAGACTTGTCTTGCATAAGTGAGTATCGCATTTGGCTGACATATAGTTATCATTTAACTGCACATTTTACAGTCAATCTAATCCAAGCCGTCCGTTATTATCAGCGGATCAGCTTTCAGCTACTAAGCAGAAAAAAAGATAACTAAATCATTTCTTTTACTTAGGACTTCTTAGCATAACAACCAATGTCAACCAGTGATCCACCCCTCAAATTCATGACCACCATTGGTCAATGGTTGAGCAATGTTACTATCTCCCATCAACACCGTCACGAATACACTTATCATGATGGCTTTATAGCCAAATAAAATCTACAGCATACAGAAAATTTCAAAAGCGAGAATTCGGCTCAAATAATGAGTACGTTTACAGCGAGTCTCGCAGCATCGACGTAAATGTTACTATCCCCACCAGGGCCAACAACCATGGAAGGAGTATGTTTTTTTGGCTAAAATAATGAGTCCTAGTGCTTTGTCATTTGGACACAGATCACAAGTCACAGGAGACAGGTCATAGAGCCACAGAGCCAGAGCAGTGTAGAAGTAACATAGCATCAATGTAAAAGTTTCGGGTTTGGTTGAGACTTACATGAGCCAAGCTAGAAGCTGTTGCCCTCACAAAGGTGATAGGATTACCAGTATATGTCAACTGCTCAGATGGACCAACTATATTTGAGATTGTGAAAGTTGTATTACAAACAATCCTGTAATTAAGGAGGCTCGCAACCTACAATGTTAACCACAACGGTATGGAGTTAGATTCCACTGCTTCATATTTAGTATTGAGTAAAGTCACAATATTAGGTATCGAGTCATATAAAGATAGGTTTTAATTTAAATGTCAAGTTCCGAATTGAAAAATATGTAATGTAGTACTATGTATATATGTATTTTTACTTTTAGTAAGGGTGTCATCAAACCTTTAATCCCATTCAACCCCGAACAGACAGCATTTTACTCCAATAATTTTGGCTAAAATATCACAAACATAGAGATAGACACGTTACCTTAGGTCCAAACAAGGACATGACCAAATTCCCTAAACCATATGAGAAATGCGATTCAAGAGATTGTTTCTTTTGATCTATCATCACCTTTGCTCTCTTCACATAACATAACGGATCCTCATTTTTTGTATGACAATATACCGGTAGGAGCATCATTCCAAATCGATTTCCCCAACCCGTCCCTGACTTATTGTTCATCAACTTCGTCATTTCCTGTCATTTTACATATTTTTTTACATTAATTTTATGGTAAAATTTACAGTAATACTTCACTCGTTAAGCCATTTCATGAACATTTCTTAATATTCTCCTATCATACTTTATAAAACGTACTGAACTAGTGTGAACAGAGGAAGCCGGAATTAAAGAAATTCAGAGAACACAACTTTTATGGAAAAAAAACAGCGATAGTTAGTGACACCTTTCTTATTCTTTTTGGGATTTTTTGGATTATTGCAGAGGTTATAACTCCTCTTTTTACCCCTAAATGTTTTTTTCTGAAGTAATATACACAAACTGTCAACCTAAAACCATAAAATAACAAATGAGAATGACATTCAACAAGGTGGGGATGAAATCTATTTAACCAAAAAAACAATGCCAGTTGAACTGTTGGAGCTACAAATCCTTCCTGCCAACAAATTTTACAGTCATTATAACTATCACTAAATAAACCGCATAACATAGAAAGAGACCGTCTTAGACTCAAATGACTGTAAATGTGTGAATTTGCAACTCACCTGTAAACCTGGTTGCTTTCGCAAATTAACCATGGCTAGTCCCGTAATTTGAAGTTCCTCCTGCAAAACTGCGCATGTAAATGATAGATTTCATGAAGATTATTTATGAGTATAGTACAATATAAAAGTGGAATGTTATTCTTTATCATTAGACCAAGACAACATTCATCCTATAGATACAACACAAAGTAGTAAATTAAAAATCAGAATGGAGGTTTGTACCATGAGGCGATCGAACTCCCAAGTATCTAGAAATTCCGCTTGAAATTACCCCAAAGAGAACGTCGTTTATGGTCTGCAAGATATTAGGAAACACCTCATTCAAAAGTGAACACGACCCTATACACAAAATTAACAAACACCGCAGACGAAGCAAGGCTAGGTTCTGCTTCCCGGGGTTCGAGTGTTCCATAAATCCCTACTATGAGAGTATGAGCTAGGGAGATAGAACTAAACTAGTGGATTTTCTTTTGCCTTTCAGTCAACCGATACTTGCCATCATTAGGGATGTCAGTGAAACGGGTGTAGGTTGGGTTTAAACCCTGGCATTGGAGCAACAAGCCAACAATGACAAAACCAAATATTGAACTAATGCAAACGCAAAAAAAAAACCAAGGTTTCTTGAGTGTTTCCAAAGATAGATGCAACTACTCCACTTAACTACTTAAGGGTATCTCATTTTCACTAAACCAAATTCCACTATTCCAGTCATCATAACTATGCCCTCCATGAATTAATAATCTTTCCTAAATATTTTCTAATGTCAATAATTCAAACTTCCCACAAACACGATAAACTCTTGTGTCCTCTGGGACTCTGGGAGGACCGTCCTCCTTACACCTAAAGGAGGAGGAACAAAACGGAATATTATAATGCCTTAGGTGTAAGGAGTAAGTACTAATAACTAGATATAAATGAAAACAAATCTAATCACAAAGTTCGTGTGAAGTCCAATTTGAATAACACACAACTAGTTTTAAACCCGTGCAGAAAATGCACGGGTTGTAATTAATAAAAGTCGTTATTATTTGATACATGATTATACTTGATTTTTGTTTATTTTTATCGTGAAACAAACAACAACTTGAATGTATTCAAGTAAAATATAAGTATATGTATATAAGTAGTATGTTTTTATAAGATAAATTTTAAATTCACGATCAATTAAAAAATCAATAAAAAGTTAATATATTTTGTTAATATAACATGATTTAAATACATTCAAACCAATATAATAATTTAAACCAATAATATGAACAAAGAAATATCTTATATCAACGGGAATGCAAATAACTACATGTTCTCAGAAAACATGTCTTGCGCTTTAATGTTTAGAGCCCAAAATTTTTAAACATAATATGATTTCTTACCGAGTATACACTATATATTTTGAAACTGATACTATGATTTTTGTATTAGAAAATCATATTTAGTAATTTGTATGTAATTGTAATATGTAAATTTTGGAGTGTAAATTTTAGTTCTAGGGAATGTAATAATTTGTGTTTATAATATATTTTTACGGATGTGAAAATGGGATTAAATAATGATATAAAACTATGTTATTATTCATTAAATGTTATGTTAATAAAATATAGTGTAATGTAAAACATTGTTTTATAATAATGAATGAATGAGAGAGATTAATTAATTCTAAGCATAAAGATGGGGGGTCCCACATCACTACCAATTTGATAAATCTCATCGACCAATAAAATTACTTTAAAAGTTTGTGCTTTAGTATATAGTAGATATCTCAAACAAAACTGTATTATTACAAGTTACAAAAGCTTCATTCCCTACTAAAAAATCGGTTAGTGAACAATTGAACCTCAATAGTAATTAAATTGTACCCAATCCAAAATTGTCCACCTACAAAATAAAGTGACATTCTTACATGGCAAATTCTTGTTTTAGACCGACAATAAGACAGCCTTTTAAAACCATTTTAAGGTAGAATGTGATCACAATTGTTCTTCTAGTCTTACAGCTTATGCTAACTTCTCTCTTTTCTAAAATAGTCATATTTGGCTGTAAAATGGTAACATGTCTCACCTCTGAAACCTTAAGTTATAGACGTAATCACAACCGATTTAAATGGCACTAAAAAGAAAAGACGATTGTTACCGCATTAGCAACAGCCTTTTTGACAATCTTCATGTCCTCAAGCTCAAAATTAGCAGTAGCCACCAATCTAGGCCACAATTCCACCCCATCGCCGCCACTAATAACCGTCTTTCTATCACTAACCCACAAAACCCTCCTTATAAACCCAATTACAAACACAAGCGTATACCAAATCATCTTCAAAATACCAAAAATACCCTTCTCTAACAAATTCCTCATTCCCTTATTATTATCCCCAATCTTTTTCTTCTCATCATCACCTCTATAATCTTCATTATCATCTAATCTCTTGCATGAAGCCAAAAAAAGTGTCATTAATGAAACCCCATCTCCTAAAGCATGATGAATTCGCAAAATTACAATACTTAATCCTCTTAACATATGTAATTCCCATAATGGTTTATCTGTACTTAATGGAGAAGAAACCGCGAAATCGGCTAATAAAGAATTGATCTTTTCTTCTTGAGTATTATCTAAGCTATGAATAATGAAATGATCATCCAAATTAATCTGGGTTTTTCTCCAAAATTCTTTACCCTTTTTGTCTTTTACTAATAATGAGTTTGATAGCTCTGTTTTAATGGCTTCAATGTCAACCGGGTCGGAGAAATAAGCGGCCTGCTGGTGTTACCGGTTCATCCATGGTGGTATTGATATGAAATTTGGATAATTTGAAGTGAGGCAATTTAGTTAGTAAATTGCAGTTGATTTAGTTGGTATTGGAATTGAATTCTTGTTTGGGACCAGTAATTGATTTCGTTGATAGTGATTTAAGTGTCGGAATAACAAGTCTGAATTGTTGAGTGTTGACTAAAATAGAAGCAAAACATAAAGTGTCACCGTTCGTGTGGGACTCACTAGTGGAAAGGATTTGTGATTTTCATTCATCCGTACCCCTCACCCGTACCCTTGCCTCCGTTGGAGAGAAGGAATATAGTTGTTGGGTTTTGGGGAGTTAGAACATGTAAACGGGTTGGGTCACACCCAAACGAGGGAGAGACAAACCACTCGATAACATAAGGAATGTTTCATTTTAAAATCAATTGCCAATATGATGAGTAATTTCTTTGGTTATAAAGTAGTAGCATCTCTCTTTCATTCACATGTGGGTTAATATTTCAACATGGAGGTTCGAGAAATATGTCAAAACAGCTAGTTTTGTTTTATTTTTTTTCTTTCACTATTAATTTCACTATTAATTTCACTATAAATACCTCATTATCAACTTATCAACTATCTCATCATCTATCTACTTTTTTCTATAATCTCTATTATACTTAGGGTAAATTGATAACTTATACCTAGCAGAACTCAACTTTTCAAAACTTATGCCTAACATAATTTTGTTTTAAAACTTATACCTAAAGTCCTAATTTCTTCCAAACTTAATACCAAATTTCATAAAAATATACAAAATGACTATTATATCCTTACTAATTAACCCACCCACCCTCTCTCCACCACATTCACCCATGAACCTTCATCTTCTCACATACAATTCACCACCATGACCATTATTCACCTCCTCTCTTGACGGCACTGCCATCTACGCCAGAGTTGCCACCTTATTTGTCCTCCCTCTTACACCCACTCGCCAATGCACTACCCCCTCAATCCCACAACTTCTTAAACCCCCAATACCCACCTACAACCTCACCACCGTCCCATCATCGGCGCCAATACGGACACCACACATTACGTTATGCCTCTATTAAAAACCCACCAACTCTCTCCACCCATGAAACCCACCAACTCTCTCCACCCATGAAACCCACCTCCCCACTCCAAAAAAAAATCAGATTTGGTGCTTTAAGGAAGGAGGAAGAAGGTTTGGTGATATGGAGGGGTTTTCTTTGGAGGAGGTGGTTATTAAAGTTTCAGTGTAGATGGGACACTAGAGGAAGGGGCGATGCCAACATTAGTTGTAGTCTCGGCAAGGGGAAAAGATGGGTTGTGGTGGTGGTGGGATGTATGTCGTGGATGAGGGTGTTTAATGAGTTAAGGTAATGGGAAATGGTGGGGAGGGGTTAGGAGGGGTCGGGTAAGGGTCGTCGGCAAGAAGGCGGCCATGGGACCGCGTCGATGGCACCAGTGGCGGTGCTGACGGTTTTTGGTGGTGGTATTGCTGGATATATGGGTAAATGAGTGGGATAAGAGGGATGATGTTTAATTAGTAAGGGCAATGTAGTTAATTTAAGACTTTTTCTGAAAATTGGTATTAAGTTTAGAAGAAATTAGGATTTTAGGTATAAGTTTTGAAAAAACGTTATTCCAGGTATAAGTTTTGAAAAGTGATATTATACTAGGTATTCAATGATCTATTATCTATATTCTATATTCTACTTATTCAAGTTTAATATTTTATGTATATATATATATAATACTCCATGCGTGGAGTAACTCCTTGAAAAGATCCATTGATAAGCATAAATGACTGATGCTTAAGGCATTTAGAGTAATACTCATATCAACAAACTGTAATTTCTTTCTGGTTATCCATGCAAACGGGAACTCCACTGTTAAGCGTGCTTGGCTGGGATTAGTCTTAGGATGGGTGAACTTTCGGTAAGGGTCCCGGGATGCGTATGAGTGGGGAAAAAATGCGTTGAAAAAGGTCTGTGTTGATGTGTGGGCCATGGACACAACCTGACGAACTACCGTGAGTGACCGATCCCGACTCAGGAATTTGAGTCGGGGTGTTACATATATCTATACAATTATATACTCCCTCTGACTCAGATCAAAGGTTAAATGGGGAGTTTGAGAGAATTTAAGAAATGAGGGGGAAAAGTAAGGGTAAAGAGGAAAAAAATAGATTGGGCATGTTGTAGACATAAAAATATGTCTAGTAAAGTCAAAGTCAAAATGAAATTTTATTTAAAATTGTTTCAAAGTCTTTATGGAGTGTAAACTACTATGACTTGTGAGTTTAAGGGAAGTTTAGCTAAGTTTACTTAGACTGAAAACAAACACAGACAGAAATGAGGGCTGTTTTAGAGAGAGTGACTTATATCAACTGAAATTCAAAGGATATGACTTAGAGAAACTCCCCTACAGCATAGCACAATAGAAGGGACTCAAAGACTAGTTCAGAGACAGGTTTTCAAGTGTTACAGCAAAGCACAAACACTCCAAACTTAGCCTCAACAGCAAGCAAGCTAAGCACAGCAAAGCACAGATTTAACTTGACTCACAAAGCAAGACACTGATCAGACACCTTGTAGATGTATCAGGCTTGACTCAAACTACAGCTCTTAGCACAAGTTTGAAAGATTTGAGGGATTTCTCAAAGTTAAATTCATTCATAAAGTCTAACTAAAACAACATACAAGACCTCCTTATATAAGGAGGCTGATATCTTGTGAACCATTGGATGCACAGATCATCCAAGGGCCAGCTTAGGTTTTAAACTACTACCACAGACACCAATTAAGAGCCTCACAACAGGACGAGCTCAACAACTATAAAGTACAGACACAAAAGCATAGAAAACAGACTAATGCAAAAAGTAGTAAAGCAGCCTTTGGATCTTTCCTGAAATGGAATTCTGTTGTTCTTGTTGTCTTGCTACTTTGCTCTGGATGTTTTGTTGCTCCTTGGGACTCTCTACTCTTATTAGGACTTAGATAAAACCTGCCTTGGACGAGGACAAGTTGACTTAAACAAAAGGAAGCCACACTCTGACTTGTACCTTCTCTGCTTTAATGTTCACTGACTCTAGCTTGGGGTGCTTGTTACTTGAATTTTTGCTAGACTTCAAAAGGGGTTATCCTGGACAAACTTGTAGTTTAGTGGGTTGGCTTGATGGTAGGCCATAGTGGGGGTGGTTGGGATGCCCTGGTGTACCTCCTAGGTGTAGGGTTTGCTGATTGGTCTACCTGGTCCTGGATGGCTTTGTTTCTGTCTTGTGTGGGTAATGTGGACTGTGTTCGGGCTTGGCATGGCTTGCTGAGCCCTGGAATGTCTTCCTCACTGGTGTGGCTTGGCCTGGCTTGATCTTGGCTTATCATGGCTTGTTGTTTGGACCTTGTAACTCGAGCTTCCATCTGAGGGGGTCTTGGGGTCAGGCTTGTCTTGCTTGTCTTGCTTGTGGCTTGATCATCAAGGCCCCTTGGGTGAGCTCCTGCTGTAGCCTCCCCAGGTTGAAAAGGGCTTGACCTCAAGCCTGTGTCTTCCTCTCCCTCAGAGTCTTCATAGAAGGGACTAAGATCCCCAACATTGAATGTTCCATGGACTGCATACTCTCCTGGTAGATCAATTTTGTAGGCATTAAGACCTATCTTCTCTATGACTTGAAAAAGACCATCTGCTCTTGGCTCTAGCTTATTCTTTCTCTTGTAAGGGAACCTTTCTTTCCTTAGGTTGATCCACACCAAATCTCCTGGTGCAAAGTCTTTCTTGGCCTTAGGAATTTTGGCATTCTTCTTGTATAGATCATTGGTTTTCTCAATTTGTTTTCTGACTGACTCATGGAGCTTTAGCATTTGTTCCACCCTCTTCTTGGCATCATAGTGGATCTCTGACCTGCACACATTAGACAAATTCAAAGGCATTAAGGGGTTAGTACCATAGACCACTTCAAAGGGGGAGTGGCCTGTGGCTGCTGATGGGGCTCTATTGAAAGAGAACTCTGCTTGAGCCAGCTTTAAGTCCCAATCCTTGAGAGATTTGCTGACTATACACCTCAAGATCCTTCCCAAGGTCTTGTTGGTCACCTCAGTTTGCCCATCTGTTTGAGGGTGATGGGAGGTACTAAACAACAACCTAGTGTTAAGCAGCCTCCACAATGTTCTCCAGAAATGACTCATAAACTTTGTGTCTCTGTCAGATACAATAGTTTTTGGAACTCCATGTAACCTCACCACCTCATCAAGGTATAGCTCTGCTACACTCACAGCATCCTCATTTTTCTTACAGGCAATGAAATGTGCCATCTTGCTGAACCTATCCACAACCACCATGATAGAATCCTTCCCTCTTGCTGTCCTAGGTAATGCTACTATGAAATCCATACTTACATCTTCCCAAGGCCTACATGGGACTGGTAAGGGGGTATAAGGTCCTGCTTGAAATGAACTCTTGGCTTTTTGACAAACTCCACACCTTTTGAGCACTATTTGGACTTCTCCCATCATCTTAGGCCAGTAAAACTGATCTTGTAGTATGTCCACAGTCTTCTGAACTCCAAACTGTCCTCCAAGGCCACTTCCATGCACTTCCTTAATCAATAGACTCCTATAAGACCCTCTGGGGACACACAACTTGTTTCCTTTGAACAGGAATCCATTTTGTAGAGTGTAGGGTGAATCAATGGTCCTTGCTCCCTCTTTTTGTGCTAACCAATCCTCTGCAAAGTCTGGATCTTCCTGATACATATCCTTCATGAACTCAAAGCCAAGAACCCTCTGCTCCATGGTTGATAGCAGAGTGTATCTTCTAGACAATGCATCAGCCACTACATTTTGTTTTCCTTCTTTGTATTTGCTAGAAAAGGTGAATGATTGGAGAAACTCCACCCACTTAGCATGCCTGTGACTGAGCTTATGCTGGCCTCCTATGTACTTCAATGCCTCATGATCAGAATGTAAGACAAAAGTCTTGGGCTTCAGGTAATGACTCCAATGCCTTAGAGCTCTGACAAGAGCATAGAACTCTTTGTCATATGTAGAATAGTTCAGCTTGGCACCACTTAGCTTTTCACTAAAATAGGCTACATGTTTCTTCTCTTGGATGAGGACAGCTCCAATTCCCACTCCACTTGCATCACATTCAACCTCAAATAGGCAATTAAAGTCTGGCAACCTGAGGATAGGTGCACTGCACAAGAGTTTCTTCATGTGTTTGAAAGCCTGCAAAACATTCTCAGTCCAAGTGAACTCTCCTTTCTTCATACATTCAGTGAGGGGTGCTGCAATGGTGCTGAAATTCTTAATGAATCTTCTGTAGAAGGATGCTAAACCATGAAAACCTCTTACTTCTGTGATATTCCTAGGGACAGGCCAAGACTGAACACCAATGATCTTGTCTTGATCAACTGAAATGCCTCTACCAGACACCACATATCCTAGAAACTTGACTTCCTCAGTCATAAAGGTGCATTTCTCAAGCTTCCCAAAAAGTTTACTCTCCTTAAGTATCTCAAACACAGCCTCAAGATGCCTTAAATGATCATCCTTGCTCTTGCTGTAGATGAGAATATCATCAAAGTAGACCACCACAAATCTCCCTAGGCAAGGCCTAATAAGCACTTCTGTCATTAATCTCATGAAGGTACTTGGGGCATTTGACAGGCCAAAGGGCATGACAAGCCATTCATAAAGGCCATGCTTTGTTTTGAAGGCTGTCTTCCACTCATCTCCTTCCCTGATCCTCAATTGATGGTAACCTTGCCTCAAATCAATCTTAGAAAAGAACCTTGAACCACTCAGCTCATCCAACATGTCATCAATGTTGGAGTAGGTGTCCTCCACAATAGTGCGCCACATAATAAATCTTATTATGGAATATAATTGGGATAATTATTGACTATATATATGATTAGTCAGTTGATTAACGTAAATCAATAACGGTTGGCTAACTAGAGTTTGACGTTATTGTCGTTTGACGGCGGTGATCAACTGATCCCTTTCGGTCACACCTAAAGGATGAAATCCAAATAGTAACTAATTATTTGTATACGATACAGTTAATTAGTACATTACATATATTCGATATGTACGAGAGTTAATTGTTAGAAATTGAGTTAAGAACTCAAATTCGATTAAACTTATTTTTCAATTATGCGATAATTGACTAATAAATTTATATCTTATTTTAATACGATTAAATAAGATTTAACTTAGTAATTAATCGTTAAATTACTAAATTAGTTGAGGTTTTGAGATAGAGGTAATTAGTTAATTATATTTACAAGGAGTTGTAAAATAAATTAACCATGCATTGTGGGACCCATTATATATTGATATAATGGTAAAATATTACTTAAAATGTTAAGTACATATTATTTATTTAATTGAGTCATATAATTGTTATATGATCAAATTAACACTTAATTATACAAGATAATTAACCATATGATCAATAAGTATTTGTAAGACAAATATCAAAAATCAAAATGGACCAAACTAGGCCATTGTGGCCGGTTGGATTGTAGTTAGAATGGTGATGATTGTTGTTCTTGTTGTAACTCTTTAGTTAGCATTTGAAAGTGACATAACAAGTATAAAACAATCATCATCTTTTCTACAACACTCCACTCTAATGCATGTGATCAAAATTGAACAAAATAATAGTCATTTTTGGACTATGAGGTCCGGCCAAATGGCCTTTATAATGAACAAATGTTGTTCATTTTTAGACACTTCATTTTGTGCAATTTGTTTACTTTTCTCTAAAACTCTTCTTCTCACTAAAAACTCTCAAATACTAATATTTACTGAGTATTACTAGTGTAGTAATATAGTCATAATATTAGTAGTATTATATCTATCTTATTATCTAGTTAATAATAAGGGTAGATTATTTGGGTTAATCTTGGTGCAACTTAGAGGAGATCTTCTACTTTGGAGATTACTTTGTGTTCATCCATATTTGTAGCTCAAGAACAACAAGAAGGAGTTCTTGTTGTGCCCTTATATTTTCCATATCAATGTGAGGAAATTTCTTCCTTTATATAAATGTCTTTATATTTGCATGCATGTTACATAGATCATTAAATACTAAATTAACAAGTAATTTAGTAAACTAATTAGAGGAGTCTAATTAAGGTCTATGGACTTTCAATTGGTATCAGAGCTAGCTTGTAGCATGCATGTTCATTTTGGACATTTTTATTAAAGTTATAAGATAACTAATAAATCAAAGATTTTGAGTTAAAATACGATTCTGACGAAAAGTTTTGGTGCATGTATACCTACTGACCTCAAAATGTTTGTGGTCAAATTTCGTGATTTTAGGGATTAATTTTCTATTTATTTTGATTTTTGGCGTTTAAACCGAGTTAACATGCATTTTATGAGTTAAAAGTTAACTAAAAATAGTTGCATGTTGATTCTGGCCATGAAATTTTAATATGATCTCACATGCATTTCTTAAATATTGTATATAAAATTTCGTGAATTTTACTTATGTATTGCATGTTTATTGATTTTTATACGATAAAAGTCGATAATATGAAATTATAATGTTCATAAAATTGAAACGTCCATTTATGGTCTTGAAATTTTTTTGTACATTTTAAATTCTGATTTTTATACTCTTGGTGAAATTTCATAATTTGTTTCACTGTTTTACTATATCTAATGTTTTTTATTTGATAAAACCATTAAATACAAAGCTATTTGTTCATAAAATTAATTTAAATTTTTTGAGCAAATGTTTTTTATTTTTATAGTTCCTGGAATTGTTCCAGAATGTACAAAATTTTTGGTTTCAAATTTTATGATGTTTATATTTTATTTTGGTTTTATTTCATAATTGTTATGATTAAACCGTAATATTTAGCAAATGAAATCAAATCGATCTAATTAATGACCAACAAAATTAGTAGTGACTAATTTTGAGTTCTAAATCAGTTTAGTTAATTAGTTTGAATTTAAATGAGATTTAAAAGTTGATGATGATTTTTAATGGTTAAAAATCAATAAATCCCGGAAGAAATCGAGCTAAATGAGCATGAATGAATTTAGGACGATTTTGGCATGAATTTTGCAGCAATTTATTTTATTTATGGTTGAATGAATGAATGTCATTTATTTAATAATTTATGCAAATTTTGTACCTAGTATGGCCTAGTTATTTTTATCGTTATTACCCGTAATGTAAGGGAATAACGGTTTGGTTGTAATTTTATTGCGATCTCGTATCGCCGGTTTGTATAATTAATTATTTTATTTTATAGTATAAATTAATAATAGGAATTTGTATATTTGTACATTTGTAATTATTTTTATGGAGACCGGTGGCTCCCTTAAGACGGTGCCATTTTGGAAGGTGTTCCAAGTGAAGAGGCAAGGGACCAAGGAGTTGGTTTCCGAATTTGTAACTATCTAGTTAATTTTGATTAGCTAGGTGGCCATACTAGGATTTTATTGTTGCTTGGTTGCTTGCGTTATTTTTCGCTCATGCCAAAATCGTCACACATGCAATTTTATTTCTCGATTGTCAATTCAACGTTATTCACAATTCACCGACTTAGTTCGCTTATAGGGAATTAATAACAAAATTGACAAGACCTCTCACATAACTTAAAAAAAATTGAGATTTAGCCTTACCAATTAGTAACACCTATGAACCCCGTGTTCATTAGGGCTACCACGCTCGTGGGTCCCTTTTTACCTCGGGTAAGTAGGGTGATGCGATCACAAGCCAAAATTGGATTGGACTCAACGAGATAAGCGTTATCTTGGGACTAGGAGATGGATTTAGTTGAAATTCGTCAACCAAGAGTTCTAAGTGTAGAATTAGTCAAGTATTGACTTACCATTTTTGATAAAGGTAGCATGCGATGACTACTTTTGTCTAAAGATGGGTCTTGGAATCACTTATGTAATTTCGTGAGGGGTCATTATATGAGTGACTTGTTTAAAATTGTTTTTACAAGTAAATTATAAGCAATGAATGTTTATTTTCCGTTGATATTTATTTTTATTCGTGCAATGACATATATTTTATCCTTCTATGAACTTGTAAATCCGTTCAATCATGGAAAGGAGTTTTCATTATTTTATACGGTAGCATTTTGATTGCAATCTCCGTTTATACCACCGTAGCTAAAGACAAAATGAATTGTATCTTTTGATCATCATATTCACCATTGCAAATGTCTCTTATGAAGAGTAAATGAATAAGTCACACTTAGTCAAAAGCGTTTTTGAATATTTTGTGACGCCTTCTTATAACAATGGTACATCAATTTTTGCTCCAAAGAAAATATTTGTATTTTGGTATGTCGTCATTATACTCCTTATCGAGGCTTACCTCAAAAGAGGCCAAATCAGTTGGGACGACTAGGTTAATTGATTTATTTAAAATCGTGAATAACCAAATACCGTAGTCACTTCATGAAAGGTTTATCCTTTTGAAGGTAAAACCATGAATGAAATGAAGAATAGTCTTCACAATAATTCTAATATACTTGTCTAAGTAGAGATTCATGAAAGTGAGTGGGAGCACTAAGAATGATGTTTATATTCTTAAATTGTTAAGACAAGGTTCAAGAGTAGGTTGGCTCGACTTTGACACAAGGCAAGGGAAAAAGGCAAGACTATTTTGAATAGTAAAGTCAAAACCCAAGCAAGGTGTCGAACCCAACTTTTGACGATTCTATTTTACAGTGTAGGACACAAGAAAAGAATCTTCCCAAAGTTTTCTAAAGAGTTAGAAATTGGGTGTAATTTTTCACCCATAATATCTATATGATCGACATTTATTTTGCTAAATGCAATTTTTGGGTATTAGATACCTATTATGGTTTTCATCAATGTATTCAATGCATATAATAATGATTCGTGCGACGACTAACCATAATTAAATGTCGACCTACAAGGGAAATATAACTATTGTAGTTTTATTTCTATAGAGACATATAAAAGTTATAATGTGATCAATCTAGTTTTGGATTTAGAGGTATACTTTAATAAACGTTATTATGTACATAACCTCTAAATAAAGAATATAGTATCCACTTAAGTGTACGACACAAGTGTTTCACTTTTGTGAATAGAACAAACGTTGTATCTTTTTATGCCTATACTTGGTCAATGGTTATCCCATACCAATCAAAGGTAATTATATTCTTGACCTAAACTAGTAATTACTTGTAATATAGATTGAAAAAGGCTCAAAATTGGTGACCTATGTCTAATCTTAATTCTGGATTGTGTAGCACATTAAGAGGCTAGTATTAACAACTATCCCTAACCCATCTGATTTTGAATCTTATGGTGTGTGCGAATCTTGTATTCAAGGCAAGATGATTCGTGCCCTTTTGTTAAAAAGGAAATCGAACTAGTAAATTATTGGCCTCATTACATAAGAATACGTGTGGTCCAATGACAAACACAACCAGAGATGGTAATGATTACTTCACTTGATTTACCGACGATTTAAGTAGATATTATGTTTGATTCTACTTAATGAGGTGCTAAGAGAAATCTTTGAAAAGTTCAAAGAGCTTCAATAAGAAGTAGTTAACCACTAGAGCATTAGATCAGGACTTACGACTAAATCGTAACTATAAATATCTAAGTATTGACTTTGATTTTCACCAAAAGTATTGTGAAATGGTTTCACAAGTTAACTTCTCTAACACACATTATTAGATAAGATGTTGTTGAATAGAGAAACAGAACCTTATACGATATGGTTTTGTCTTTATCCAGTCAAAATGAGCCATTTGACTAAACCTTGGGATCTTAATATTTTTGTCTGCTATTTCCTTTCCCACCATATTAAAACACATTTAAAACAGTCTGATTTCATTCCATATACGATATGGGTAGGTAGCGTACCTAATTTATAAGTTATTTGAATGAAACAAGTGCTCAATAATCCCACATTGACCACGAGAACAAAGCGTTGTGACTCGTGATGCTGTCTTTCAATAAAAATACGATTATTTCTTGATAAGACAGAGTGGGAGAAAATGTTTCAAGAGCCACAAACTGAGCATATGGTCCGGAAAATGTTTTCCTCATTGCTTGTTCAGTAGTTGTTTCTTCGGAACCTAGGAGGTTAGGTGGAATTTTATCGCTCCTTATAGTGATGAATTCTAAAATGCGACTTATAAAAGACTGTTTTTAGTCCCAACTTCTTGATATGGCTTAGAGTCATACGATTCGTAATGGACTCTATGCATGATGGTCAGGTATGTGACCTGGTAAATTTTACTTGAAGAAGTACGACCTCTTCAATGTAAATTGATTTTTAAGATCTAAATTTGCATGGATGAACATTAAAATGTTTTCAAAGATAACTTGGTAGGCAAAGAGTTTTGCACCAACCTTAATTTTTGATCCATTCGAATATACTTGGCGATTACAGCATATCATAATGGTATGATGTCAATTGGACCTCAAGAACCACCTTCTCGAATACGATTCTAGAAGAGGTAGTATATTTTATATCCACCTGTGGGTTCGTAGATCCTAACTATCCTAAGTTAATTTGCAAGCTTAAGAGGATGTCTTAAGTAAGCACTAAAGAGTTGGAATTAGTGTGTCAATCATGACATAAAATATTTCTCGATATCTCGAGGAATTATGTTTATACATGAAGTTTAGTGGGAGTAATATGGTTTTCATCAGTCTTATATGTGGAGACATATTGATCATTCTAGATGATGGAAGATTTTGGAGAAGTAGAATACATCTTTTAGATATCTGGATTTATGGAGATAAATCTAAAAGGATATTAGCATTGAGTCAAAATTCTTATATTGATAAGATCTTTGAGTAGTTCAAGGAAGTTGAACACATCATAATTAATTCCTTTTGCTTCCGCTGTGGGATCAATTATATACGCTGTGATGTATACTCAATCCGACATTTCGCATGCTTTGAGTATGACGAATTATTTGCAATCAAATCCAAGTGAGAGTCACTTGATAGCCATAAAGAACATCCTTAGTGTGCGAAGGACTAAAAGATATGTTCCACGTGTTTGGAGTTTAAAATGAGTTGCGTGTAAGGGTTACACAGACTTCAGGTTCCAAACTGATCAAAGTGATTTGAAATCACGAACTGGCTGTGTTTCATAGAAGATTTATCTGTTGGAAGAGTTCCAAACAGAAAATACTATTGGAAAGGTTCCAAGTAGGAGTGACATTTTCAAATATAAATGTCATGTATTCGCTGGAAGTGTTCCAGGAAGTTTATCATTGCGGATTTAACAACGGAAATGGAGTACATTGCGTCATATGATGATGCATATGAAGGTAGCTTGGAGGGACTAGAAATAGTTCATATAGTTGTATATCCTATCCCATTATACTGGTAAAACAGTGGGAGCTAACTTTAGGCCAAGAGTCCTAAGTCTAGATTCAAACCTAGACACGTACTCAGAAAGTTTTATGTAATATGAGATTACGTAAACAAAAAGAAATAGCAATCAGAACGATGGCAGAGATGCAAGTATTGCTAATCCATTAGCCATGCATTTTGCAGGCTGGACATGATAGTCATGTCAGATCAATGGGGATTGAAATATGTACCTGAATTGTGCTAGAGATTATGAGATATGAAATTATTGATAGCGTATCAATTTTTCAAAATATTAGATAATCGCATTCATTGTTAGAGTTTCATTAAAAACTCCTTTATTTAGTTTGACTAAATTTTAATACTTTGTTTATCCGAATTGGTTGAAAGAAAGGTTTAACCCAATTCAAGTGAACAGGATGAACTTAGTATTTTGTCCCTAGTCACTCAATGAGGTGACGTCTCGAAATGACTAGATTGTAAGTCGATCGATGGTGGGTTCAGCACCATGGGGGCATGGAGATGACTGGTCGTTTACATAGACAGACTGTATGACACTCTGTCGGACAGTGACATTGTAGAGACCCTTAAATCAATTATTTGATGCCTGGTCGTGGCAGGGTCTTCTATCTTATTCCTATAAGTCGATTCTTTTGACTGGCGACCGTCTATCTGAGTCGGTGCAGTTTCCGATTGGTTTTGGTTGATGTTCTAGGTCGTGCCGTAAAAGGAGGCCGATGGACTTCTTCTGGATCATGGTGATCTGCATCATACAGAGTAGATGGATCAACAGAAATTGTCCACCCACGTTGGGTAAAAACATCTTTAGGCCACTCGAGGAGAAGTTACTGTAAATGCGTGGCCACGCTCGGAAAGAGATCTATGGTAGATTTTCCGGTCAGACAGTTACTCTCCCTATAGAGAAAACCACTCTAGATATTGTCAATCGCAAGTGCGACCTGAAAGACACCTTGCGTTGAGTGGGAGATGTGATAAAGAGACAAGAGAATCGGTGACGCACACTTGTGTCAGACAAGTGAGAGATTGTTGGAGTAGGTGTCCTCCACAATAGTGCGCCACATAATAAATCTTATTATGGAATATAATTGGGATAATTATTGACTATATATATGATTAGTCAGTTGATTAACGTAAAATCAATAACGGTTGGCTAACTAGAGTTTGACGTTATTGTCGTTTGACGGCGGTGATCAACTGATCCCTTTCGGTCACACCTAAAGGATGAAATCCAAATAGTAACTAATTATTTGTCTACGATACAGTTAATTAGTACATTACATATATTCGATATGTACGAGAGTTAATTGTTAGAAATTGAGTTAAGAACTCAAATTCGATTAAGTTTATTTTTCAATTATGCGATAGTTGACTAATAAATTTATATCTTATTTTAATACGATTAAATAAGATTTAACTTAGTAATTAATCGTTAAAATACTAAATTAGTTGAGGTTTTGAGATAGAGGTAATTAGTTAATTATATTTACAAAGAGTTGTAAAATAAATTAACTAAGCATTGTGGGACCCATTATATATTGATATAATGGTAAAATATTACTTAAAATGTTTAGTACATATTATTTATTTAATTGAGTCATATAATTGTTATATGATCAAATTAACACTTAATTATACAAGATAATTAACCATATGATCAATAAGTATTTGTGAGACAAATAGCAAAAATCAACATGGGACCACAAACTAGGCATTAATGGGCCGGTTAAGATGTAGCTTACATGGTGATGATGTGTTCTTGTTTTTACTCTTTAGTTACTAATTGAAAGTGACATCACAAGTAGAATATAATCATCACATATACTACAACACTCCACTCTAATGCATGTGATCAAATTGAACAAAATAAGAGTCCTTTTGGACTAATATGGTCCGGCCAAAATGGCCTTATAATGAGCATTTGTTGTTCATTTTTGTGAACTTGATTTTGTGCAATTTTTACACTTCTCTCTAAAATCCTTCCTCTCACTAATAACTAAAAACTCTCATATACTAATATTTCCCTAAGTATACTAGTGTAGTAATATAGGCTAATATAGTAGTATATTATCTACTTATTATCTAGTTAATAATAAGGGTAGATTATTTGTGTATCTTTGGTGCAACTTAAGGAGATCTTCTACTTTGGAGATTACTTGTGTTCATCCACATTTATAGCTCAAGAACAACAAGAAGGAATTCTTGTTGTGCCCATATATTTTCCATATCAATGTGAGGAAATTTCTTCTTTTATATAAATGTCTTTATATTTGCATGCATGTTACATAGATCATTAAATACTAAATTAACAAGTAATTTAGCAACTAATTAGAGGAGTCTAATTAAGTTCTATGGACTTTCACAAATACCCAGTAGCAATTCGTTGTACTTCATCCAATGAGTCACCATTGCTCACTGCTCGAGCAGCTCAGATACGATTATCCACCACGCTTCACCATGACAACGAACCACCATGGCAGCACCACTCGACTCTCACCGAGCTCCACCACCAGCTCACCTCCGTGAGCACCAGACATCCGCCATCATCAGCCCACACACCATCATTAGCCGCGACGGGGCGTCGAACCGACCCCGACATTCCGACCCCCGGTCGTGGGTCGGACTTACAACCACAAATCGAAACCCAAAAGCGGCAACAACAATTAGCAGTAGCGTAGCAGCAGTTCGTGGTCACTAGCCGGTCAACCGGCTGCCTGCCAACCGGCTGGTGTCCCTCTTTGGCTTGTGTGACAAACCTGTTGGAGCTAGTGTCTTCCACAAACAGTGTGATAACATGAATAAATCTCTTACAGGTTCACAGGGTATACTTTGTATTCTTATCAGTTGATTAACGTTTATCGATAACGGTTGGCTTGCTAGGAGTTTGACGTTATTGTCATTTTAATGGCGGTGATCAATTGGTCCCTAAAAGTCACACCTAAAGGATGTGTCTGAGAGATGTGATTATATGAATAATATAATCATATTGATGCATTATTATATGACTAAAAGGATAGTCGATGTATATGACTAAAAGGTTAGTCAATGTAATGATGGTACGATTATTTAATAACGATTAAATAATATTAGCTGAGACGAACTAAATGTAATTCGTAATTGAATATAAACCGTTATATTTAATCAATGTATATAATATAAACTTAAACGAATTAAAATGTTAATTCGTAATTAAACATAATATGTTATATTTAATTACCAAATTATAAATATACGGATATTTATAGTTGACGTATATATTATATTACATGCTAATATAACCGAAAAAGGAAGGTGAAAATAGTCATTTTATACTCTTAATTTTCGGCCAATAAGAAAAAGAATAAGAGAAAATATCTCCTATTATTCTTTTATGGTAACTAGGTCAAAAAACCTAACAACAAGAGTAGTAAAAAAAGGAGAGACTCCTCCTTCTACCACTTGAGGGATTCGGCCGTATAGAAAAAGGCGAACAAGAAAAATTTTGATTTTTCTCTCTAATTCTCTCTATCAATCATCATCACACAAAAGAAAAATTAGCAGTAACGTTTCTCTAAAATTCTAGCACAAGCAAGGCATATCTTGGAGCATCTTGGGTGCAACAATTAGGAGAATATCGATTTTGATATTGTTCATAGGCCAAATTTGCTAGGACCAAAGGTTAATTCTAAATTCCTATAATTTTATATCATGCAATTCATTTATGACTCGTAATTCATATACTATAGTTTCGTTATAATCCGTAAATTTAATGACGAAATATACCGATATTTCCTACAAGTGGTATCAGAGCCAAGGGCTACGAAATTATTTTATATGTTTTCATAATGGATGAAATATAAGATTTGAATCATTAATTTTTGTTTTTTTTTTATTTCTGTCGAGAAAAAAAAAAAAAAAAAAAAAATTTGTACTGTCTTGTTCATCCGCATAAAACAAATATTGGTACTGTTCACGGTACTGTTCATCCGTGAAAAAGAAAAAAAAAATTTGCCTTGTTTTTCCATTTTGATTCATTATAATTGTTGTTTTAAATAGTTAAGACGATAACATGATGAACTTGTAGCTGTTTTGATTAAATGAGGATTAAATTAAAATGTAAATGGAATTCGATTTGAATGTTCATCGCTATATTTTTTTCGGTATTCATTGATTTAGATATTCATTTTAAATTGTTAAATTGAATCATCTAGTTTATATCGATGTTTAATAATGATTAGATGTTGATAATTTGTACCAATCTTGAAAATATTCGTAACATCAAATTATTTTTTTTTTTTAAAAAAAAAAAAACTGTTTTTTTAATTTTTTGGGCCGAAAGTTTTTTTTTTTTTTTATTCATTATAATGATAATGTTTCGTTTATTGTTGTGAAGAAGTTCACAATAATTGGATACCCAATTATTTTAAAGAGGTTTAAAATAATGATGTATTAATTTATGTTAAAGAATGTGAATTAATATTGGATTATGTTTGGTTGGGGTTATTGTGATTAATTAAGGAATTGTCACATAACTTTGATCATTTTAAAAGGTGGTTTGGATAAATTACTCTTCATAAATAAAGAATTATGTCTTGAATGATTAATTTATAGTTGATGCATTTTATCTTGTTGAATGAATGGTTGAATGGTTTAATTTACGTATTTTTGCAATCGGTTGTAATTTGTATTACCTAGTGTGCCCTTAGTTGATCATGTTTTCGTAATGATGGAAACATGATTTTTGATGTAATTTTGAGATCTCGAATCTCCATTTTATTTTTCATTAAATTATGTTTTTAAATTAGAATGTAAATAGGTTTATATTTTGTAATTTATTAAATTTATTTTGAGAAGACTAAAGATGGAGATCGGATTGCTCACTCCCGCTACATGGACCAAGATCGAACATCAAGAAAAGCTTCTCGGGTCCAAATGGGTTGGATTCAAAAGTTGTATTTTGTTCATTTTGGTAGATAGGCCACACTAGGACTTTGTAATATTTTTATGTATTTTTTCGTTCTTGTTGCTTATTCATCACATGATAGTTATTGCATCATATTCCGCCTAAACCAAACCACCTACTACTAAAATGCATGAAAATTGACTCATATAGTTTGAATGTTAGTTATCATGGACATAAAGATGTCACTCGAGTTTAAGCCATCATTTTAGTTTATTCATTCTCGAATGCTAGATATTAGTTCACTTAAAATTGAATCAAAATAAAATTGATGGGATCTTCCTCTAAACCTAAAATTTAGACTAGTCTTTATAGGCCAAACTACTATGAATCCCTTCTTCGTCGGTAGGCATATAGGACCTTACTCTTCATATGACCCCTTCTACGTTGGGTAAGTAGTGTGTGTTGACCTATTTTATCTCAACATTATAGTCCGAAGAGTTTCTCGTGATTATGATGGACTAAAGATAGAATTTACAGAAATTTATCGACCAAGAATTCTAAAGGTAGAATTAGCCAAGAGGTTGGCTTATCAATTTACAGATAATTGAGTCTTGGGATCATTTATATAATTCTTGAGGGAGGTCAATTGTATAAATGCTCGAGTCTTTGCATTAAAACAAATTTTGCACTAGACTTAAATTCAAATCGATGAGTATGCTTATTATGTTTTTCTTCTTTTTCAGAGTAGAACTCGTTTATATTGATAATACTGCATATAACAAATGGCTGGAAATACTGATATCCCTATGCCAAGTGCCACGCTCGCGCGCGAATCCTGGCTTAAAGCTTTTATGGACCACATGAATCAGTCCACGCGACTGAAGAATTATGGGTCCAACTTTGCGGACTAGGAGGCGGCATTACGGAATGCTGCCATTGCTGACGGTAAACTCAAGTACTTGACTGAGCCAATACCGCCAAACCCAGGCCCCAATGCGAGAGCTAACGAGACACTTGAATATAGTGACTTCATTATGGAAGCGGGTGCGATAAAGAACGTACTCATCATTGCAATGGAAATCAATTTGCAAAGACGCTTCATTGCCCAAGGTGAAAACAAGATTTTCACCACGCTCACTAACGACTTCTCAAAAGCACCGAGGATCGTTACTTATGAGCATACCTGTCGCTTCTTTGAGGCGAAACTCCAGAAGGGCCAACCGGTTATCCCACACATTCTTGATATGATTGAGAATGTCGAGAAACTGGAGGCACTTGATTGCAAAATCAGTGAGAGCATAGTCATTGACCGTGTGCTTCATTCACTTCATGATGGTTTTGCCCTTTTCAGGGCAAATTACTATATGAATGATATGAAGAAAAGTCTTCATCAGCTACACTCACTTCTCGTACAGACCGAGAATGATATGAAAATGAGTGGGAGCATGAAGCAAGATGTTCTCATGATTTCTAACAAGGGCAAAGGTAAGGGCAAGGCTCATGGCGACCTAGCTTTAGGAAAGACAAAGTTTAAAAAGTCAGGAAACGGCAAGAGTGGGCCTGGTGAGACCAGTGGCTCACAAGGCAAGGCAAAGAGCAAGGACAGTAACAAGGAGTGCCACCATTGCCACAAGACTGGGCATCGGAGGAGGAACTGTCCCGTGTACCGTGAGGACATAAAAGCAGGCCGCGTCACTCCTGTTGGTATGTCATCTTTTATTCATATGATTGAGATCAACCATGCAAGTTTCGGAACTTGGGTACTTGATACTGGTTGTGGTTCTCATCTGTGTAATCATTTGTAGGGCCTAAGAAACATCACACCTCTCGCAAAGGGTGATGTGGACCTGCGAGTGGGGAATGGAGCAAGAGTTGCTGCAGTTTCAGTGAGAACATATGTATAACAACTCCCTAGTGGTTTTGAGTTATATTTATATAACTGTTGCTATGTACCCATTTTATCTAAGAACATCATTTCTGTTTCCGTACTAGATAAAGAAGGTTTTTCATTTTCAAAAAAGGACAATAGCTGTATTTTCTCTTTTAATGAAATGATTTATGGCAAAGCAGTTATCATGAATGGAATTTACATCTTAGATCAAACCACAGACATATTGCATGTGGATAATAAGAAATTAAAGGTTGGTGACAAAGATCAAACTTATCTATGGCACTGCCGTATGGGACACATAAATGAGAAACGTGTAAAGAAGCTCATTGACAATGGGACTATCTTCCCATTTGATTACGAATCATTTGGCACGTGTGAATCATGTCTTATCGGCAAAATGACTCGAATTTTCCTTAAAGGTGTTGGAATGCGCGCTAGTGACCTATTAGGACTCATACATACTGATGTATGTGGACCTATGTCAATAAACGCAAGAGACGGCTATAGATATTTTATCACTTTCACGGATGATTTGAGTAGATACGGATATGTCTACTTAATGAAGTATAAAAGTAAGTCTTTTGAAAAGTTCAAGGAATACCAGAATAAGGTTAAAAACCAACTGGGAAGAAAGATTAAAGCACTTCGTTCGGATCGTGGTGGCGAATCTTTCAAATGAGTTTGATCAACACCTTAAAGACTGTGGTGTAGTACTACAGTTAACTCCACCTGGAACACCTCAATTAAATGGTGTGTCCGAACGGAGAAATCGAACATTACTTGATATGTTTCGATCCATGATGAGTCACACGATAGTACCTGATTCATTATGGGGTTATGCTCTTTTGTCAGCTGCTCTTATACTTAACCGAAGTTCGTCTAAAGTTGTAGACAAGACTCCATATGAGTTATGGAAGGGAACGGTCCCTAACTTGTCCTTTATTCGGGTTTGGGGCTGCGAGGCTTATGTCAAGTGGAGACACGAGGATAATCTCGGCCCGCGATCGGCCAAGACATACTTTATTGGTTATCCAAAAGGAATATTTGGTCATTACTTGTATTCGCCTACCGAACATTGAGTTTTTGTTGCGGCTAGTGCGAAGTTCTTAGAGAAAGAGTTTCTCGAGAATAAGTCAAGTAATGGAACCTTCGATCTGTCGGAGATTCAAGAACCAACAACCGAGCAACCAATGGAGGAAGAGGTTCCTTCAACTTCTGCTATGGTTAACATCCCTATGGAACGAAGGAGGTCGGGTAGAGTCTCCATTCCTCTAGACAGATACATTGGTATGGTCGAGGAGAATGAGAGAGATAATGTTTTACTCCTAGAGAGTAACGAACCCGCTACCTATAAAGGTGCCATGACCTGTTCCGACTCTAGGCTATGGCTTGAAGCCATGCAGTCCGAGATGGACTCCATGTATGAGAATGACATATGGGATCTTGTTGATTTGCCTGATAAGGTACGGCCTCTTCAGTGCAAATGACTTTATAAGATAAAGCATTCCATAGAAGAACAACCAGACACCTATAAGGCACGACTAGTGGCAAAAGGTTTCACTCAAGTGCAAGGATTGCATTATGATGAAATTTTTGCACCCGTAGTTATGCTGCGTTCCATTCGGATAATCTTAGCGATTGCCGCTTTTCATGACTATGAAATTTGGCAGATGGATGTGAAAACCGCCTTCTTAAACGGTTATTTGTAGGAGGAATTATACATGGTACAACCCGAAGGTTTCATTGATCCTAAAAATCCTAAGAAAGTTTGCAAGCTTAAGCGTTCCCTTTATGGACTTAAGCAAGCTTCTCGGAGTTGAAATCATCGTTTTGACCAGGTGATAAAAGAGAATGGTTTCACTCGATCGGTCGAGGAACCATGCTTGTATGTCAAGTCGAGTGGGAGTAAGATTAACTTCTTAATATTGTATGTTGATGACATACTCTTGATTGGGAATGACATCCCTCTCTTATCTTCGGTAAAAGTATGGTTAAAGAACCATTTCCAAATGAAAGATCTGGGTGAGGCACAACGCATATTGGGGATCCGTATCTATAGAGATAGATCACAACGGATGTTATCACTCAGTCAGGAGTCTTATATAGATAAGATTCTTGATAGGTTCAGCATGACCAACTCCAAGAAGGAGAACCTTCCAATGATTACTGGGATGCATTTGAGTAAAGCTCAGGCACCCAAGACATCGGAAGAGGTCGAGCGCATGAGTCGTGTTCCTTATGCATCAGCTATAAGATCGATCATGTATGCCATGATATGCACACCTCTGGACGTGGCATATGCATTGAGTATGACGAGTCGGTACCAAGGCAATCCAGGTGAAACACACTGGATGGCTGTCAAAAACATCCTTAAGTACTTACAAAGGACTAAGGATTGGGTATTGACTTATGGAGGAGACACTGAGCTATGCGCAATCGGTTATGCAGATGCTAGCTTCCAAACAGATCGAGATGACTCGAAATCTCAGTCTGGATTCGTCTTTACTCTTAATAGCGCTACGGTCAGTTGGAAAAGCTCCAAACAGAGTGTTATAGCAGATTCTACAACTGAGTCCGAGTACTATGCCGCTTCAGAAGCTGCAAAGGAAGCTATATGGATGCGTCAGTTCTTACAAGGACTAACCGTAGTTCCTAGTTCGAATGACCCTATCACCATCTATTGTGATAATAGAGGTACCATCTTCCAGGCTAAGGAGCCTAAGTCCAGCAACAAGTCTAGACATGTACTTCGGAAGGCTCACATGATCCGAGATTACGTGGAGCAAAAGGAGATAGTGATAGACAAGATTGCTTCGGATGACAACAGCGCGGACCCTCTCACTAAACCGTTAAAATATGATAAGCATGAAGGGCACGTCATTTCCATGGGAATTAAACGTGTTCCTGAGTTGTAGTAGCTGTTTTATGTGGATTAGATAAATGTATCTTTTTCATGCACTATTTATAACATCATCGTATTGTTTCATATTTTGTTTTTCATGTGGATTGTAGACAACATTGAACGCTATAAAGTGAACTGAATTACATTATAATTGTTTTGGTCCGTAATCGCCTACATGAGCTGATAACTTGGCAATTATACTCTGAAGTTGATTGATGGTGGGTTCAACGAGCCATAAGTCAAACGGTTGACTAATCGATCACAGATACGAGTTATAAAGATACCTCGTAGGACATCGTGACAACGTTATGGAGTCCTAAATGTTTCAGAACATTCGGTGCCAGGTCATGGATAGGACGTCCATAGTGTTCCTAAGAGTCGATTCTTTTAACTATCGACTGTCTCTTGAGATTAAGGCAGTTTTTGGGTGACTTTGGTTTCTTTCTCATGGTCGACCTTAACAGGAGGCTAAGTAGATTTTTACTGGGTCATTTCATACTGTGCTTGTATCTGCATGATTCTAGTTGAGGAAAATATCCAGCCTTTATCAGGTTTTGTTATTTCTCAGGGCCACTCGAGGAGTTGTAACTGATAAGCATGGCCATGCTTGAATAATGATTCGTTTATCAGTTAAGTTACTCTCTAGTCGGGAAAACCACTCTTGATAATGATCGCTTGTAAAATGCGACCTTTGTAAATACGAACTTTGCAAAATGTTTTACATTGAGTGGGAGAAATTTATGGATATGAGAATCGGGTTATCGCACATACACTTGTAAGGACAAGTGGAAGATTGTTGGAGCTAGTGTCCTCCACAGTTAGTGTGATGACATGAATAAATATCTTACAGGTTCACAGGGTATACTTAGTATTCTTATCAGTTGATTAACGTTTATCGATAACGGTTGGCTTGCTAGGATTTTGACGTTATTTTCATTTTAATGGCGGTGATCAACTGGTCCCTAAAAGTCACACCTAAAGGATGTGTCTGAAAGATGTGATTATATGAATAATATAATCATATTGAAGCCTTATTAAATGACTAAAAGGTTAGTCAATGTATATGACTAAAAGGTTAGTCAATGTAATGATGATACGATTATTTAATAACGATTAAATAATATTAGCTGAGACGAAAAAAATGTAATTCGTAATTGAATATAAACCGTTATATTTAATCAATGTATATAATATAAACTTAAACGAATTAAAATGTTAATTCGTAATTAAACATAATATGTTATATTTAATTACCAAATTATAAATATACGGATATTTATAGTTGATGTATATATTATATTACATGCTAATATAACCGAAAAAGGAAGGAGAAAATAGTCTTTTTATAATCTTAGTTTTCGGCCAATAAGAAAAAGAATAAGAGAAAATATCTCCTATTATTCTTTTATGGTAACTAGGTCAAAAACCCTAACAACAAGAGTAGTAAAAAAAGGAGAGACTCCTCCTTCTACCACTTGAGGGATCCGGTCGTATAGAAAAAGGAGAACAAGAAAAATTCTGATTTTTCTCTCTAATTCTCTCTATCAATCATCATCACACAAAAGAAAAATTAGCAGTAACTTTTCTCTAAAATTCTAGCACGAGCAAGGCATATCTTGGAGCATCTTGGGTGCAACAATTAGAAGAATATCGATTGCTATATTGTTCATAGGCCAAATTTGCTATGACCAAAGGTTAATTCTAAATTCCTATAATTTTATATCATGCAATTCATTTATGACTCGTAATTCATATACTATAGTTTCGTTATAATCCGTAAATTTAATGACGAAATATACCGATATTTCCTACAAAACCAACATAAGGAATCATGGGTTCCCAGCCGGTCCACCGGCAGCCGGGTGGCCGGCTGGAACCCCCTCGCAATCAAATATGGTCATTTCGAGGCAGAAGGTGTCGAGCCGGTTCGGGTGGTCGGCAGCCGGCCAACCGGCTCAGGCCCCAATTTTGCGTTTGTTAATTTTGGTTTATAAGTTGGAGAGTTTTGGCAATTGGTAGACAAAAAGAGAAAAGGATAAAAAGAAAAAGAAAAAGAAAAAGAAAAAGAAAAAGAAAAAGAAGGGGGAAGGGGAATTGACGGACACAGGAGAAGAAAAAAAAAAAAAAAAAAAAAAAGAAGGGGAAGAAAGAAAGGACCAAAAAGAAAGAAGAGGAAGCAGACAAAGGGAAGAAAAGAAAAGGACGGACCAAAAGTCCAACAAAGACACATTATTTAAAGAAGGCACACCAATTACAGAATTCAGTTAGTGTAGAATTAGATTAGTTAGATATTTTTAGAGAGAGATGTAGACCGTCTCACTAGATTAGGTTTTCTTAGTTTAATTTCTTCCTTTAGTTCTTCCCCAAATTTTGTAATAGTTTACGTCACTCGGATTTTGTTCGAAGATTAAGATCGAAAGATCGAGTTTTTATTCAAGTTCTTAACTTTTCGTCTTGTCTTTGTTAATCGGTAAAAATTCAATCTTTCCTCTTTATTTTCTTATTTATTTTCATTTACTTGTCATTTAATTAATCTTTCATGCTTGTCTAATTAGTTTACATGTTTAATATGTCTTATTTTCCTAGTTTTGTATCCAAGTTTTCGTCTTTAATGATTTTCCTTATTAATATGAGTGGGTAGTGTATTACTAAGGTAGATGGGGAGTTAGTGTAGGTTTATAGGTTGATTATGATAATTATCATAAAGATTGAATCTTTTGGTAGTCTACTAGTCTTGTGGACACAAGGTGTTTGTAGAAATGCTTAAATGAGTAGTTTGAGTATTTCCCATGTTTAATTACTAGTTTGAGTGAGAGCTCGATTTGTAACGTGTTTGTGTGCATTTTGAATATTTAAGGGGAGGTTAGGGCGAGATCCCGACCGAACCTTGGGCTAGGGCTCGTCTGACACCGAGAGGTGGAGACTTGCCTAGAGACCGTCTTGCACCGAGAGGTGGAGACATATCTAGACTTACCATTAGACTAGTTTTAACCTCATCATAATCGACCTATACCTATATTAATGAACTCATCCACCTTAGTCTATTTTAATCCTTTTTTAATCTTTTCTTGCTTCATTGTTAGTTTTTGTTATTGCATCTAGCTCGTCTTTAGCATTTGAACCTCTCATCTTCGTCCGAACTAGACTAGATAAAAACAAAAATCGATAGCCAATCCTAACCATCCTTTGGGTTCGACCTCCTTACCCTACTACATTAATTAGTTTGGTATTGAGCATTATAAGTATTTGTTTGACCGAGGGAAGCAAACTAACCCCGCGTCAGCTGCTCTGGAAATTAGTCGATCGACTACCTACAACAGCCGATCGACAGGTTTTGGAAATTAGTCGATCGACAACCATCTTAGTCGATCGACTAATTTGAAGTAGATATAGCAAATTTCTTCACTTTAGTCGATCGACCAATATTGTTAGTCGATCGACTGCTTTCAAACTTTGGCCGAAAATTAGATTAGTTGATTCGGCCCATTGGTTTTAAGAATTTCAGAATTTAGTTTTTAAGCTTTGTAAGACAGAATAATTAGGTTATCTCTTTTATACTGTTAAACATTCTACGTTCCTTTTAGCAACTTTAGATATAATTCTTGGAATCGATCTTTCTTCCTCTTTTTGGTATTGAATCTTCTTTTATATTAATTGTTTTCTCTTATTCTCGTTCTTTGTTATTCACTCTCGCTCATTAATTTCTTTGTCTATTAATTGTTATCTTTAGCCATGTTTAATTCAACTCTTATTGTTGTAGTAAATTTCATTAGATCCAACATGAGTAGCTAATTCTTCTTTGCTAGGATTTAGTGGAACTGCGGTTATGCGATGATATATTGTTAGATTATTAGTTAAATCATAATTATTGATTTCTTTTGTTAATCGTTGCTTTTGTTGTTAGTAAATTGGTTAAATGCATGTGACTGATTTATGTCGGGTTAAACCTTGACCTAGATCGTAAGATATGGAAAGGGTAGAACTTGCAGCGAACAATAGAATATACTAATTAGAGCGAAAGTTACTTTAGTAATCCTAGGGTGAATAGTAGACCGAAAGGAACTATCCATTACCCTTCAAACCATGTTTATGTTAATATTTTGATTCTATCATTGACCGTCGTTGATCGTGGTAACCCGATATCCTAGCTATTTCTCTTATCATATTTTAATCAACTTTTTCCTTTATTTCTCTTCCCTTTATTTGTCTTTCCTTCACTACTTTTAGTTTAGAAAACAAACAATCAAAACCCCCATTGGTTACTTAGACAGACTATTAATTAGCGAATAGAAGTTCTTTAGTCTCCCTGTGGATACGATCCCGACTTCCTTTACTGCATTAGTTTAGGCATGTTGGTTATCTTTGATTAGGTGTGCGATTTAGCCTGTCACCACGCTCGGAAAAGGATCTATGGTAGATTTTTAGGTCAGACAGTTACTCTCTATATCGAGAACACCATTCTAGATATAATCAATCACAAGCGCGACCTGAAAGACACCTTGCGTTGAGTGGGATATGTGATAAAGAGACAAGAGAATTGGTGACGCACACTTTTGTTAGACAAGTGGGAGATTGTTGGAGTAGGTGTCCTCCACAATAGAGCGTCACATAGTAAATCTCATTAAGGAATTTAATTGGGATATTTATTGACTATACATATATGATTAATTAGTTGATTAACGTAAATCAATAACGGTTGGCTGACTAGAGTTTGACATTATTGTCGTATGACGACAGTGATCAGCTGATCCCTTTCGGTCACACATATAGGATGAAAACCAAATAGTAGAACTAATTATTTGTATATGATACAGTTGATTAGCACATTACATATATTTGATATGTACGTTTAGTTATGAGAGTTAATTGTTAGAAATTGAGTTTGGAACTCCAATTCAAATAAGTTTATTATTCAATTATACGATAATTGACTAAAAAATTTATATCTTATTTTAATATGATTAAATAAGATCTAGTTTAGTAATTAATCGTTAATTTACTAAATTAGTTGAGGTTTTATATAAATTTTGAGGTAGAGGTAATTAGTTAATTATATTTACAAGAAGTTGTAATATAAATTAACTAAGCATTGTGGGACACATTATATATATATATATATATATATATATATATAATGGTAAAATATCACTTAACACAAACACCGTAATTCATACTTGCTTTATTTTTCCCATATTTCATTGTGTGAAAATTAAAGCCATTTATCGAATATTTCTGCCAACTTTGTACTTCTTTACAAGGACCCCTTGACATGGCCACCAACAAATCATCCTTGATATCTTCTTGAAGTACCTAGTTTAAAATTAGTCTTATTAGGTACCCATATATATTGACTTAAGGTTAGTTTGTATATATTTGTTTAATGTTTGTAAATGAAACTTACATGTTCTTTAAACCAATTTGGGTATAGCTTTTCGTATGAAGTCCAAACCTCATCTATATCAGTATTTGGATGTTGCTCACGGATGAAAGCTTCGAATAACCTATCATTTAACAATTTTTATTATTATATGAATAATCTACCACTTTAATTATTTTATTGCCAAAGTGTAAAAAACTCACATACCTCTCATATTTTTCTAATCGTTCACAATTCGATAAGGCGTAAAGATGAGCACGTTCATATTCATCTCCATCCAAATATCTTATTTTTCCTTTTGTGAATGGTTGACCTCCATGTTTTTGGAATAGCTCAGGTAAGGAAGACTCCGTTTCATCTTTTGTTCCAAAATCTAAATCTTTAGCCTTTGTGTCGATATGCTCTTCAAAATATTGCGAACAAAAATTTGATATTTCTTCCACTAAGAAAGCGTTGCAGATAGACCCTTCGACTCTTGCTTTATTACCAACTTTTTGTTTCAAGTGATTTAAAAACCTACATTGTATAATAATGTTAGTTGAATATTCAAAATATTTTATTTTATTTTTTATTTAATTTGAATAAGTACGTATGTAATTTACCTCTCAAAAGGATACATCCACCTATATTGTACTGGCCCTACAACCCTTGCTTCATAAGGCAAATGTATAGGTAAGTGTTCCATTGAGTTGAAAAATGATGGCGGAAGTACTTTCTCCAACTTCCAAAGTATTTCGGCAATGTTGCTCTCTAGATTTTCAATGTTTTCAAGTTTGAGGGTCGGGACACACAAATCACGAAAGAATAGACTTATTTCAGTTATTGCACTCCACATATCTTTCGGCAATAAGTGTTTCAAAGCCACAGGTAGTAATCTTTCCATGAAAACGTGACAATCATGACTCTTCAACCCATGAAGGATATGATCATGTCGATCAACACACCTACTCAAGTCGGATGCATACCCATCTGGAAACCTCAAGTTACAAATCCACTCACATAAAACGTTTTTTGCAAATGGGGCTTTTGGCTTAACTCCATTTTCCTTAATGTGTAAGTGTGGTCTTTTGCATAATAGTTTAACGTCTTCCCTTGATTTTTCATTGTCGCAAGTTTTATTCTTATTATTCATGACCGTATGAATCAATTGCTCAAAGAAGTTCTTTTCAATATGCATAACATCCAAATTGTGTCGTATTAACAAATGTTTCCAATAAGGCAAATCCCAGAATATACTTCTCTTAAACCAACCTAATTTATTGTCTTTAAACTTGTTCAATTCACTCTTTGTGCACTCAATACTAGTAGGATAATCACGAATCTTCTCCCAAATTTCAAATCCGTCTAGGAATAGAGGAGGGGTGTCATTTTTTTGTAATATATTCTTGAGAAATGAGGTTTTGTTATACCGAAATCCATGGTTAGGCGATAAGAATTGTCGGTGACAATCAAACCAAGACACCTTATGACCCTTAGGAAGATAAAATGCCTTTGATTCTTCCATACAATAAGGACATGCAAGGAAGCCGGCCGTGGCCCAACCGGAAAGCATGCCGTAAGCTGGAAAGTCATTGATTGTCCATAAAAGAGCGGCTTTGAGTTGAAAATTTTGTTTCTTGGACACATCGAAAGCGGGTACACCAACCTCCCACAACTCTTTCAACTCTTCGATAAGAGGTTGTAAGAAGACATCTATGTGACTTTTAGGATTATCCGGCCCCGGAACAATCAATGAAAGGAACATAAATGGTTTTTTCATGCACAACCATGGTGGTAGATTGTAAGGAGTGAGAATTACAGGCCAACATGAATACTTTTTCCCAAATTGGTCGTACGGTGTAAAACCATCTGTGCAAAACCCAAGTCTAACATTTCGAGGCTCACTAGCAAATTCCGGGAACATTTTGTCCAAATGCTTCCAAGCCTCACTATCGCTTGGGTGGGCAAATGACCCTTGTACACGAGGGTTTTCTTCATGCCATCTCATAGCCTCCGCAATATTTCTAGTAGCATAAAGCCGTTGTAATCTTGGACCTATAGGAAGGTATAATAGGACTTTTTCAGGTATTTTTTTCCCACTTGATGGTGTTGGCTTATACCTATCTTTGCCACATTTCTTACATTTATCAAGCGACACATCTTCTTTCCAAAAGAGCATACACCCGTCCTTACAACAATGAATTTTTTGATAGGGTAGTTGAAGAGCTTTGAGCAATTTTTTGGTGTTATAATAGGTGCGGGTCATCACATTTCCCCGAGGTATAACATCCTCAATCAAGGAAGCAATCTTATCTACACATTTGTGCGATAAGTTGTGCTCACATTTTATGTTAACAACCCTTGCAGCTGCTTGTAACACCGACACATCGCTCCCCTCATATAAAGGTCTCTCCGCCGCATCTAACATATCAAAAAAACTCTTCAACTGAGGGTGTGGAGTTTCCTCTTCACCGATAGGGGGTTCCTCCATATGTTCTAATGCACGGTCACCTAAGGCATCTATTACCATCTCTCGATATGGTCCTCTTATGGGAGATTGAGTAGTGTTTGGTACATTGTTTGGTATTTTCAAGGAGAAAGGCTCACCATGACACACCCAATCATAATAATTTCCCGTAAAACCTTTACTAATAAGGTGTTCTTGTACCACGAATTCACTCAAGTATTTCAAATTTTTGCACTTTACACATGGACATCTAATTAGTTGTGAATTCCTAAATTCATCTCGAGTTTTAACATATTCAAGAAAACTATTCACCCCACATACAAACTCATACTTAACCATCTTCCTAGCATCAACTCTTTCATACATCCATTCTCGTTCAACCCTCTTCATTATAAATCTATATAAATACATAAATATAACATAATTAGGCAATCCAACAACTAATTGAGACAATCTACATTCTTACTAAATAGGCAATCTAAATACTAATTCGAATTACCAATTTTAACCAACTAATCAAATTATACTACCAACATAAAATTTCTAACTACCAAATTTAACCAACATTCAATTTCACAACCAAAGTCCAACATATATCTACTACTAACAACATATATCTACTACTAACCTCTTGAACATACTAACAATTATATATTCTAACATAATCAAATTTCAATCATACAAAATTATAATTGCAAATTTACTACCCTTATCCCTAACCTAAACAATTCTAAAATTAGGTTCAATTAACAACAACTAATCAATCCTAACATAAAATTATGTGTAAAAAATTATCTTAAACACTAATAAAACAACACAAAACACAATAATTAATTATAACTCATACTTTAATTTACTAAAATCTTGAACATACTAGCATCAAATTAATCAATACCAAAATATAATTGCAAATTTACTACCCAAACATACACATACATCATATACCCAACTTCAATCTAATCAAATTAAAAAAACCCCCAATTTAAATTAACCTTAACCCTAACTTATACAACTCTAAATTTCATTCTAATAACAACAAATAATCAAATTCTAACATAAAATTAAGGGTAAAAACAAACATAAACACAATTAAAACAACTATAAACACAAGAATTAAGAGAAAATCATACTTTTATCAAATTATTAGAAGAGAGAAGGGGGTTGTTGAAAAAGGAGGAATGGTGTCGGCGGTGGTCGGTAGGTGAGAAGCGGCAGGTGAGTGGCGGCATCAACGGTGGGTGAGTGGCGGTGGTCGTCGGGTATTGTCGTCGGGTTTGGGAAAATGGTTAGAGTGAGAGTGAGTGAGTAATAATAGAATGAGGGATAGTCGTTTTGTTTTTCACATATCAGATTTCATACCGACCGATTGGGCAGTCGGTCGGTAATTTTGCCTAATCGGTCGGTATTTTATACCTTTACCGACCGCATACACCCATTAACGACCGACTTGCTATCGGTCGGTAAATTTGCCGACTGATATTTTTATTACCGACTGTTGTCGGTCGCTAAGTTATATTACCGACCGTTTTAAATAGCGGTCGGAATGTGCGGTCGGTGCAAGGGCTGATTCTTGTAGTGATATATAAACCATTATACATAGTCTTTATTACAACAATCCGACTCGAACATAACGCAATAGACTCGTATCATGTTACTAAACTCAGCAGAATTAAGCGTTGTCAGTGACTCGTCGTATCCCAGCTATCCCAACACTATCACGTACTTAACCTGTAAAACAATATGCTCCCCATCCCCCAATGGATCATCACAGTTTCAACAGTAAGAGGGTCAGTACAATCATACATCAATCATTGCATAAGACAATAACAACATCACCAACGAGTAACCAACAGCCAACAACACCACCATTAACCACTAACTGAGTTGCCACCGCAGCGGTAACCCCTGCCAGCGTCAGACAAGAGATTTGACCGCCATTCCACCTATTGATTTTAGACCGCAACACTGGATATCAAAAGCCCCTCTTTCCTCAACAAGAGTTCCCGGAATATTAATGTGCACATCCCCCTCGCAGCGAAAGAGCTACGACGGGCAAACTCGCGGTGTGGTCTGTCTCCCGACGGACCACCAAAATAGTAACCAAGTAACCACCCAACTCCAATCTCTGAACACCACCACCATCACAATAGTAACCATCATTATCCTCACCATAGTAACCATCATGAACAACAACAATCACAACATCACAGTAATAATCTTCTCACAATGATTAACATATAAAGCACCGAGTAGGAAAATGCTACCTTTAGCGTTCCTGCACATAGCCATCATTCGACGCAACACACACACACACGTACAAGAATACAAGTCCTTCATCCGAACTTACGAACAATAATAAAATTCTATCACAATTATGGTCACTTGTGTCAATAACAACTTCGAGGTTGATACTTACTTGATTCGTAATTAGGCGGTCTCGCTTGCCGCTAAACTCCTACGGCGATTCCCAATAGACTCTATAGGTGGTAAGGTTTGGGAGATAAGAGGAGACTATGCTTAGGATTAGAGAGAGAAAGAAAGATTTTGTAGAAATAATGATTAAAGTCGCAGCCTCCCGATATATAATTGACGCGGTCTGATTCCGCCACACGCGACCGAGTAAAATAGGCACTTGGTCGAGTAAGCTTCACTCGGCCGAGTGTTATAAGCAGTCGACCGAGTACAGTCTACTAGGTCGAGTACTCTCTCCTAAAAAGTACAGAATCTCCCAACACTATCCTATGGATGGTCTCATAAGGTCACTTCCATAAGGTCAAGGGTTGATCAAAGGTCTCTAAAATGTCGGGTATTACAAGTGTATTTGTCAAACTACTACACTCTACAATCCTTTCCCTCAGGATGTTGTCTTTTTCGAGGGTCCAAATCCCCCTCTACAATCCCATAATTACTACTACTACTATGTTTTTTAGAACGCAAATGCTCCTCTAAGATGGTCATACGGTGCGATCAACTAAAAGTGACCACTTTTTGACAATTATAGACCATTTTTTCGTTAAATAGTGACTACTTTTTGTTACTATAAATTGACTTTTTTTCCAAGGTAGTCATTATTTATCAAAAAGTAATCGTCACTATTAACCAAAAAATTGTCACATGTTGCCAAAATACACGGTATTCGATTGTCTTAGAGGAGAATGATTGTTTATAGAAAGATTATGATTCTTAATCTGTTGTCGATGATTTTCGCGCCATGATTGCATAAAATCAACGAGATCAACACTACAAGAATTCTTATTTCAGGCGACTGTAATAAAGCGATTGATTGTAGTAGTCGCCAATTTGGCGACTGAAAATAGATTCGAGCGACCGAAAGTAGTCGCCAAATTGGCGACTGAAACAATCCTTAGGATTTTATAAAAAAAACACGGGTGACTGAAATCATTCGCCAAATTGGCGACTGAACAGGCCGTTTGGCGACTGATTTCTGTCGCCAATTTGGCGACTACCAAAATCAATCGCCAAACTGGTTAACATATCAGAAATCGCGAATCCACCGAACACAATCTTACTTTAACAATTTTCAATCAACCGAACAACAAACCCCTATAACTCTAAAAATCCGACACCACCACTACTCCACTCCGTCAACCACCACTCGGACCACCATTCCGACACTATCACGGCCGGATCTTTGTCATCTCCTTCTTCTTGTGTTGCTTTGTTTGTTCTAATTGGTGAAGGTATCTTTGTTCTAATTTCAATCCTTAAATTAATTTTGTTTGTTTGTTTAATTTGTAATTCCTACTAGTATTAAGTTGATTTTATAAGTTTATATAAACATTTGTGATGACTATTGGTTTTTAGATGTTATATGTTTGGTATAATTTGAATCCTTAGATTAATTGGGGGGTTTTGATAATGGTTAGTGTTAGTGTTGTTAGTATTTTTTTTGTTAGTATTTGTAATTTTGATTAGTGTTAGTGTTGTTAGTATTGAGTTTTTGATAATGATAAATTGGTTAGTGTTAGTGTTGATAGTATTGTTTTTGTTAGTATTTGTAATTTTGATTAGTGTTAGTGTTAGTGTTGTTAGTATTGAGTTTTGATAATGATGATAATGGTTAGTATTAGTTTTAGTATTGTTTTTGTTAGTATTTGTAATTTTGATTTGTGTTAGTGTTAGTATTTGGTTTTGATAAAGCTGATAATGGTTATGTTAGTGTTAATGTTGTTAGTTTTGCTAGTATTTTTTCACTCATTAAGGTAATGTTATATGTTAGTTAGTTAGTAATATTATCTTTTAATTTGTAATTATTGTTGTGTGGGTTAATGTTAGCATTAAAATGAAGAGATTGGAACGTACATGGATGTACGAAGAAAGACTTGATAAGAAAAGACGTCCTACCGCTAGATTTATAAAGGGGGTTGCCGAGTTTATTGAATTTGCTAAACAACAAGACGAGTATGATTTAGTAGTAAACAAACTTAGGTGTCCTTGTATTAAATGCGAAAACATGAAATATCTACATGACATTGAGGTTCAAGAACATCTTTATACAAACGGGTTTTGTCCAAACTACTACAATTGGATTTCTCATGAAGAATCTTATTTTTCACTTCCCGAACAATCTCAAATCCCACAAAATGAGAACCCATATAGAGATATGGTAGTTGATGCCTTTGAGTCTAATATTTTCAATAATGATCATATACCAATGAATGAAGAAGAACCACACCCACAAGCAAAAGCCTTTTTTGATATGTTAAAGGCGAGTGAAAAATCATTATATGAAGGGAGCAAAATGTCATTGTTAGAAGCCGCCTCTAGGATAGTAACTTTGAAATGTGAGTGATATTGATGCGTCTTTTTGCCCTAGGTTAAGCATCTCTTTACCCGCTTAATATAAGAAATTCTTATTACTTAAAAAATTGATACTCCCTCCGTTGGTCATTTATATACCATTTTTATTATAGGGCGTTTTATCCATTTCTTTACCTTTCTATTTTAGGTTGGTTTTATATAAGTAATTTGGAATTGAATAAGACTATTTTCCATTTGTCATCCACCAAGTAGAATCATACATAATACTCTTATCTTTTCTTAGTATCTGTACCAAAAATAAAAGGTAAACAAAAAATCAGAACATAGAGAATATTGCATTAAACACTTGAACACAATGCTGATTGCATTAAACACTTATCTCTATTTATGAAAGCAACAATCACAGTGCCGATTGAAAGTACAATTTTTTTTATTTTGTTCATTGAAGCCCCACCACGTTCCTTCTATCATTTTTATTTCATTCTCACATAGAAAGATCAAATATATGATCTGATTACCTCTATGGCTCTATCATTTTTATTTCCTTCTTTCACCATAGAAAAATCAAATATATCCATCTGATTATCAAACTGTAATCAATTAATATAAAAATGTAATGTAATCATTTAAACAATGACAAAAAATATTTTTAATATGATAAAAACTTACAATAGAGACCATGGAATTTCCTGAGAGCTAGAAAAGTATGACAAAAAAAATGAAATGAAAAAAGTATCCAATTTACACCAAAAATAAATTCAATGAAACTTCTTTGACAACTTAGTACCAAAACTATGACGGCAAAAATTATCTTGGTGCAATACAATTTGAAAATTTTCAAATTGAAATAAGAGTAGTACTTATAACCATTCCAAATCTAAGATAGATAACATCTGATTTTTTTCTACAAATAATTGACAATTATTTGTGATACTAATGGTCTAAGAAATTAAGAGAAAAATAAATAAATAATAAAAACTATACATATATTCTAAAAAAAGAGTATAGAAGAAAAAATCAATTTGAACATGAATGACTGTCGAAGAAAAAGTGTAAAGAATATAAAATGAGAAAAATGTATGATTCGCCTATTAGATGTAAATCTTTTTTGGAAATTTTTTTTAGGGAAATAAGAGTGAAAGGTGAGATTACTAAGGTTTTGATTTACCATTAGATTTGGTGAGGGAGAATTTAAGAGGCGAAAGGCGAGGGGCGAGGGGCGAGAGGCAGCCATTTAATGAATGGCAACAAGCAGATGACAAGTAGCCAAGTAGGGTAGATAATGGAGGCAGCCATTTTCAGGTAATGAGCCGGAGCTTATGTGCCAATTTTAGCCTTTCGGATATGAAAGCGGCTGTGTTACATTTATAAAATGGGCCAATCCGTATTATCTCTATGTAGATAATAATAGGGTTAATTTGACTATTAAGTACTTCGTATCTCTTAAGACGAATATACCCGTCTTAACTTTAAAACAGGTCATACATGTTCATCGTATAGACAAAGATAATTTGTTTTTTGCTAATATTTATGCATTTTGTTTTTGTCCTATCTATGAAAGTGATAGCTACTTGACCCGTTTTAAGTAAGACCACTACAAGAAAACAACATTCAGGCGACCGATATTGGCGACTAATATCAGTCGCTAAAATGAATTTGGCGACTGAAATCAATCGCCAAGACCCAGTCGCAGTCATTAGTCGCCAAAACAAATTCGGGCGACTAATTTCGGTCGCCAAATTTGGCGACTGAAAAAAGCGTCGCCAAATTGGCAACATGGCGACTGAAATCAGTCGCCCAAATTGGCGAGTGAAAGGTGAAGTAGTCGCCAAATTGGCGACTGATATCAGTCGCCCTCAGTCGCCAATTTGGCGACCACTACACCTTTCAGTCGCCAATGTGGCGACTGATTTCAGTCGCCAAAGTCATTTTAATTTGTAAAAATACAGGGGGTTTGGCGACTGAAAATAGTCGCCAATTGAACATTTCAGTCGCCAAAACACCTGTTTTATTGCACGAAAAATTCTATTTTCATCCTGCCATTTCATTACCATACCATACCTGCAAGTACAATAGAAAACAACCACAATTTCACACATTTACAACAACACGATGAGAAACGAACATCCTCATATATATCAAGAAAATTGTCTCAAGTTTACAAATCTTCTTAAAGGTTAACAAAACCAAGTTTAAACAACCACAATTAACAAGTTTCTAAACTAATATCAAAAGCAAAGGGTCATATTGGCTTCGGCTTGCATACCACCACCTCCATTGCCTTCATCATAATCTCGCCGAAAGGGAGGCGGACCTTGGTTGCAGTTGTCGAACATGGTTTCCCAAGCCTTAAATTTGTCTTTCATTATCCGGAGTTCCTCATCCCTTTCGGCGTTTTTTCTTCTTTCCTCGTCAAGTTGGGCTTGGAGTTTTCCTACGACTCCTGGCTCGTAGGTTTGTTTTGAGCTGGAAGGCATTCTTCCCCTTGAAGTTTCGTAAAATACGTCCTTAGCCGAGCCAATTCCGTATACATTCCCCTTCATGAAACCCTTAACCAAGTCGAACCAAATCTCGTTATCGGATTTCTCGGGATGCCTAACTTTCTCGGCGCAAAATGCTTCCTACAAAATATAAACATTGTTATTAAAAATAGCTACAAAATTTGTTAAACATTCAAAAAAATGAACTTATTGTAAAAATCCAAAAATGGTTTGAAATTTACATATAGTTCCTTATCTTTTGGCTTTATCCAATATCTTCTATTGTCTTGGAGTCGGGAATGAGTGTCAAGGAAGAGCTCCGGAGTCGTGGGCTTGTTAGCTTTTTTCTTCTTACCCTTCTAAAAGAAGAAATTAAAGACTTGTATAAGAAGATTTTAATAATAAAAAGAATTTAAGTTATAATTTTCAAATGGACGAAAAAGTGGAAATTATAACTTACACCCAAAACTAGGTCCAAGAAAGATCGAGATCCTCCGTGATGTGAAGGCTCAGCCGCTCCATCTTTCTTTCCTCCTCTTTTATTTGTAAATGCTTAGGCCGACTTAGCCTTAAACTCCGGAGTTTCACGATATTTAAGCATATCTTCATATGCACCACCTACAATTTAAATTAGTATTATAAAATATGATAAAATGTGTTAAATTATAACTATATACAAATAACAAAAAAAATATTAATACCTCTCATATGCTCCGGCTCCTTCTTCCTCTTGACAACCTTATACATGTTGTCCCTTAACCGTCTGGTGCATGTCTCATTGAACCTTTGGCGTACAATATACTCTAATCCCACTGGCCAGTCAAATGTTTTCTACAATTTAAAAGGTAAGTATTAGTAAAATAAATTATTAATTGATAATTTTTATAATATAACAAAATATAAACAAAAATATACCCTAAAATTATTGAACCATTCCTCTTTTTGTGTGGATGTAGCCTTGGTCCAACAAGTAGGAGCAACCCCCGTCATCTTCATCTTTGTACTTTGAGTACAACCTTTTGAGACGAAAACCTGAAAAATAATATATACATATATATATTATTTTGGAATAGTATGCATTTATGTTAAATAATGTAATATAATTATAAAATAATAAATTAAAGACATTGGTCGTTGTCTTACCAAAAACCCGCGGGATCAAGTATCATCTTCCCTTCCGAGGTGAACTGGATCTCCGATGTCTGATCCGAGGACTCATCGTCATTGGTCGATTCCTCGACCACCGGACTCTGCTGATCAATAACCTCCATCTCCTCCTCGTCGACTGAAGAAGTACTATGACGTCTATTTGAACCGCCGCCACGTTGTCTACCTCGACCTCCTGCCATTTACAATTACACAAATATTCAAATTGTTAGAAACGGTTAATAACATAAAAAAAAAACATAAACATAAACTGTTAATAACATAAAAAAAACATCAAATAACATAAAAAACTTAATTAAAAAATATATAAATATATCTTTACCCAATTAATCATCATCATCAAATTCATCATCATCATCATCACCATCTGATTCATTATCATTATCACTATCACCACCACCATCACCGTCAACTTGACCATCACCATCCTCGTTTTCTAAATCCTCACCCTCTTCATTTCCATTCTCATAAATGATTTCATCAGGTGGAGACAACATAAACCCGCTAGATACTATTTCTTCTTGAAAAAAAGTTGTATCTACTTGTGAGAGTGCTTTTGTCTTAAAGATTGCACACCACTGCTTTTGATTTCGATCATTCTTCGTGCTTGGATAAGAAGCGAAATATACTTGATTGGCTTGATGTGCGAGTATAAATGGATCATACTTTGAGTATGTCCGGGTATGATTCACTTCGACGAGTTTATAACGTTCATGAACTTTCATACCGGCCACAGAGTTATCCTTCCATTCACACTTAAATAAGACAGTATTATAAGAACGCTCACGCCCATTATAGCTCAACTCAAAGATATCCTCAACTATACCATAGTATTCGTTGTCATCAAGAGAAGAAATAGTAACTCCATAATTGCACCTAGCCTTATCCTTACCGTAGTTGAATGTATGGAAATTAAATCCGTTGACCGAGTAACGATTCCACATTTTAACCATTCGTGAAGGACCAAAGGCCAAAGTCCTAATCAAATAATCTTGGATATTTAACTCAATTACATGGTTCCGAAACCATGCTACAAATTGATCCTCATGGTTACTCCAAACATCATCTCTATTCACATTAGGATGTGCTTTAATGAAATCATCCACAAACTCCGTTTCATATGATTCCAAAATCTCACAATTAGAAAGAACGTAAAGGTGAGCACGATCATATTCTTTGTCATCCAAATATCTTGTTCCCCCAATTGATGAACAACCCTCATCATCATGCATTTGGAAAAACTTGGGTAAACTTGTCTCAAGTTCATCCGCTTTATCAACACTCAAGTATTTTGCTTTGGTTTCTATATGTTTTTCAAAGTAAAGAGAGCAAAAATTTGCAATCTCTTTCGTTAAATACGCATTGCATATAGAACCTTCAACCCGAGCTTTTTTACCAATTTTCTTCTTCACGTGATTAAGAAACCTATTCAATAATTGATGGGATTAATAGTTGTTAAGACTAGTATATAAATATTAAATCAATTATATATAGTACGATAATAATTATAATTTAATTACTACTTAGCGATCTTACCTTTCAAATGGATACATCCACCTATATTGGACGAGGCCTCCAACTTTGGCTTCGTAAGGCAAATGTATCGGTACATGCTCCATGGAATTAAAAAATGATGGAGGAAATATCATCTCGAACTTACACAATATCTCTGGTATTTTCTCCTCAAGACGAATCATGTCATCAACACATATTGAAGACGAACATAAATCTCGAAAAATTGACTTATCTCAACAATTGCATTCCACACGGGAGTGGGGAGGAGATGTCTCAAAGATACAGGTAATAATCGTTCCATGAAGATATGACAATCATGACTTTTCAAGCCTTGCAACTTTAGCTCCTTCATATCAACACATCAACTAAAATCGGATGCATATCCGTCAGGAAATTTTAACTTTCTTAACCACTCACATAATACCTTCCTTTGAGCTTTGTCAAGTGTAAAAAAAGATTTTGGCTTAGACTCATTGCTACGAATGTGAAGTTTGGGACGATGACAAATTGTCTTCAAATCTTCTCGTGATTTAACAGTATCACAAGTCTTTCCCTTTACATCAATAATCGTGTGAATCAGTTGCTCAAAGAAATTCTTTTCTATATGCATTACATCCAAATTGTGCCTAACTAACATCGTCTTCCAATAAGGAAGATCCCAAAAAATGCTTCTTTTAAACCAACCAATTTTCTTCTTTTTCAGCACCTCCGTCTCTGCTTTAGTACAATCAATAGTACGTGACAAATCACAAACCATATCCCACACCTTATCCCCCGGAAGTCGATCTAAAGCATGATTCCGCTCCACTTTACCTTTTATGAAAGCTTTTTTGTTGCTCCTAAAGGCATGCCCCTCCGATAAAAATTGTGTATGACAATCAAACCAACTCACTTTGTGGGAACAAGAAAGCGAAAATGCTTTGCTTTGGTACATGCAACAAGGACATGCCTTTTTTCCCGTGGTAGACCATCCAGATAGCATACCGTAGGCGGGAAAATCATTAATGGTCCACAACAATGAAGTTCTTAGTTGAAAATTTTGCTTTTAAGACACATCATATGTTTGCACACCTACTTCCCACAATTGTTTCAATTCTTCCACCAAAGGTTGCAAATAAACATATAAGGCAGTTTTTGGATTATCAGGACCAGGAATAATTAGTGACAAGAAGTTGAATTGTTTTTTCATACATAACCAAGGTGGTAAGTTGTATGGAGTGACCATTACGGGCCAAAAAAAGTACTTTCTACCAAACTGGCCGAATGGAGCAAAACCATCCGTACAAAGGCCAAGTCGCACATTACGGGGTTCCTCAGCAAAGTCGGGGTAAAGCATATCAAACCGCTTCCATTCCTCTCCATCACTCGGATAACACATCTTTCCCGGAGTACGAGGATTTTCCTTGTGCCATCTCATTTGTTCGGCAATGTTTTTGGTAGCAAACATTCTTTGAAGTCTAGGAGCTAGAGGAAAGTAAGTTACGGGATTTTCGGGTATTGGTTTCTTACTCTTTTCACCTCTTTTTTTTTTTTTTTTCATTCTTTCCTTTTTTACCCTTCAAGACAATACTTCCCTCAATTGTCTTATATCTAGCCTTTTGACATTTACTACATTTGTCAAGCAAGACATCATCCTTCCAAAAGAGCATACATCCATCCTTACCTGCATCAATCTTGTAATGCGGAAGTTGTAGACCTTTCACTACTTTTTTGGTATTGTAGAATGATCGGGTCATGACATTATTACCGGGGATAACATCCTCAATCAAAGAAGCAATGCCATCAACACAATTAAATGACAAATTGTACTCACATTTCAAAGTTACTATCCTAGATGTGGCTTCTAACAATGACATTTTGCTCCCTTCATATAATGGTTTTTCACTCGCCTTTAACATATCAAAAAAGGCTTTTGCTTGTGGGTGTCACTACAAAAAAAAATCTGAATAGCGACGGGCGATTTCGTCGCAAATACACTTAATTCCGTCGCAAAAAGGCATTTGCGACGGAATTTCCGTCACAAGCACTGCGTCACAAATTTTCGTCGCAAAAGGTAGATTCTGCGACGGAAATTCCGTCGCAAATTTTTGCGACGGAATTTTGCGACGGAAATTCCGTCGCAAAAATTTGCGACGGAATTTCCGTCGCAGAATCTACCTTTTGCGACGAAAATTTGTGACGCAGTGCTTGTGACGGAAATTCCGTCGCAAATGCCTTTTTGCGACGGAATTAAGTGTATTTGCGACGAAATCGCCCGTCGCTATTCAGATTTTTTTTTGTAGTGACACCCACAAGCAAAAGCCTTTTTTGATATGTTAAAGGCGAGTGAAAAACCATTATATGAAGGGAGCAAAATGTCATTGTTAGAAGCCACATCTAGGATAGTAACTTTGAAATGTGAGTACAATTTGTCATTTAATTGTGTTGATGGCATTGCTTCTTTGATTGAGGATGTTATCCCCGGTAATAATGTCATGACCCGATCATTCTACAATACCAAAAAAGTAGTGAAAGGTCTACAACTTCCGCATTACAAGATTGATGCAGGTAAGGATGGATGTATGCTCTTTTGGAAGGATGATGTCTTGCTTGACAAATGTAGTAAATGTCAAAAGGCTAGATATAAGACAATTGAGGGAAGTATTGTCTTGAAGGGTAAAAAAGGAAAGAATGAAAAAAAAAAAAAAAAGAGGTGAAAAGAGTAAGAAACCAATACCCGAAAATCCCGTAACTTACTTTCCTCTAGCTCCTAGACTTCAAAGAATGTTTGCTACCAAAAACATTGCCGAACAAATGAGATGGCACAAGGAAAATCCTCGTAAAGATGTGTCATCCAAGTAATGGAGAGGAATGGAAGCGGTTTGATATGCTTTACCCCGACTTTGCTGAGGAACCCCGTAATATGCGACTTGACCTTTGTAAAGATGGTTTTGCTCCATTTGGCCAGTTTGGTAGAAAGTACTCTTCTTGGCCCGTAATGGTCACTCCATACAACTTACCACCTTGGTTATGTATGAAAAAACAATTCATCTTCTTGTCACTAATTATTCCTGGCCCTGATAATCCAAAAACCGCCTTAGATGTTTATTTGCAACCTTTGGTGGAAGAATTGAAACAATTGTGGGAGGTAGGTGTGCCAACATATGATGTGTCTTTAAAGCAAAATTTTCAACTAAGAGCTTCATTGTTGTGGACCATTAATGATTTTCCCGCCTACGGTATGCTATCTGGATGGTCTACCGCGGGAAAAAAGGCATGTCCTTGTTGCATGTACCAAAGCAAAGCATTTTCGCTTCCTTGTTCCCACAAAGTGAGTTGGTTTGATTGTCATAGACAATTCTTACCGGAGGGGCATGCCTTTAGGAGCAACAAAAAAGCTTTCATAAAAGGTAAAGTGGAGCGGAATCATGCTTTAGATCGACTTCCGGGGGATAAGGTGTGGGATATGGTTTGTGATTTGTCACGTACTATTGATTGTACTAAAGCAGAGACAGATGTGCTGAAAAAGAAGAAAATTGGTTGGTTTAAAAGAAGCATTTTTTGGGATCTTCCTTATTGGAAGACGATGTTAATTAGGCACAATTTGGATGTAATGCATATAGAAAAGAATTTCTTTGAGCAACTGATTCACACGATTATGGATGTAAAGGGAAAGACTTGTGATACTGTTAAATCACGAGAAGTTTTGAAGACAATTTGTCATCGTCCCGAACTTCACATTCGTAGCAATGAGTCTAAGCCAAAATCTATTTTTACACTTGACAAAGCTCAAAGGAAGGTATTATGTGAGTGGTTAAGAAAGTTAAAATTTCCTGACGGATATGCATCCGATTTTAGTCGATGTGTTGATATGAAGGAGCTAAAGTTGCAAGGCTTGAAAAGTCATGATTGTCATATCTTCATGGAACGATTATTACCTGTATCTTTGAGACATCTCCTCCCCACTCCTGTGTGGAATGCAATTGTTGAGATAAGTCAATTTTTTCGAGATTTATGTTCGTCTTCAATATGTGTTGATGACATGATTCGTCTTGAGGAGCAAATACCAGAGATATTGTGTAAGTTTGAGATGATATTTCCTCCATCATTTTTTAATTCCATGGAGCATGTACCGATACATTTGCCTTACGAAGCCAAAGTTGGAGGCCTCGTCCAATATAGGTGGATGTATCCATTTGAAAGGTAAGATCGCTAAGTAGTAATTAAATTATAATTATTATCGTACTATATATAATTGATTTAATATTTATATACTAGTCTTAACAACTATTAATCCCATCAATTATTGAATAGGTTTCTTAATCACGTGAAGAAGAAAATTGGTAAAAAAGCTCGGGTTGAAGGTTCTATATGCAATGCGTATTTAACGAAAGAGATTGCAAATTTTTGCTCTCTTTACTTTGAAAAACATATAGAAACCAAAGCAAAATACTTGAGTGTTGATAAAGCGGATGAACTTGAGACAAGTTTACCCGAGTTTTTCCAAATGCATGATGATGAGGGTTGTTCATCAATTGGGGGAACAAGATATTTGGATGACAAAAAATATGATCGTGCTCACCTTTACGTTCTTTCTAATTGTGAGATTTTGGAATCATATGAAACGGAGTTTGTGAATGATTTCATTAAAGCACATCCTAATGTGAATAGAGATGATGTTTGGAGTAACCATGAGGATCAATTTGCAGCATGGTTTTGGAACCATGTAATTGAGTTAAATATCCAAGATGATTTGATAAGGACTTTGGCCTTTGATCCTTCACGAATGGTTAAAACGTGGAATCGTTACTCGGTCAACGGATTTAATTTCCATACATTCAACTACGGTAAGGATAAGGCTAGGTGCAATAATTATGGTGTTACTATTTCTTCTTTTGATGACAACGAATACCATGGTATAGTTGAGGATATCTTTGAGTTGAGCTATAATGGGCGTGAGCATTCTTATAATACTGTCTCATTTAAGTGTGAATGAAAGGATAACTGTGTGGCCGGTATGAAAGTTCATGAACGTTATAAACTCGTCGAAGTGAATCATACACGGACATACTCAAAGTATGATCCATTTATACTCGCACATCAAGCCAATCAAGTATATTTCGCTTCTTATCCAAGCACGAAGCATGATCAAAATCAAAAGCAGTGGTGTGCAATCTTTAAGACAAAAGCACGCTCACAAGTAGATACAACTTTTTTTCAAGAAGAAATAGTATCTAGCGGGTTTATGTTGTCTCCACCTGATGAAATCATTTATGAGAATAGAAATGAAGAGGGTGAGGATTTAGAAAACGAGGATGGTGATGGTCAAGATGACGGTGATGGTGGTGGTGATAGTGATAATGATAATGAATCAGATGGTGATGATGATGAGGACGAATTTGATGATGTTGATTAATTGGGTAAAGATATATTTATATATATTTTAATTATGTTTTTTATGTTATTTGATGTTTTTTTTATGTTATTAACAATATATGTTTATGTTTTTTTAATGTTATTAGCAGTTTTTAACAATTTGAATATTTGTGTAATTGTAGATGGCAGGAGGTCGAGGTAGACAACGTGGCGGCGGTTCAAATAGACGTCATAGTACTTCTTCAGTCGACGAGGAGGAGATGAAGGTTATTGATCAGCAGAGTCCGGTGGTCGAGGAATCGACCAATGACGATGAGTCCTCGGATCAGACATCGGAGATCCAGTTCACCACAGAAGGGAAGATGATACTTGATCCCGCGGGTTTTTGGTAAGACAACGACCAATGTCTTTAATTTATTATTTTATAATTATATTACATTATTTGACATAAATGCATACTATTCAAAAATAATATATATATATATATGTATATGTTATTTTTCAGGTTTTCGTCTCAAAAGGTTGTACGAGGTTGTACTCAAAGTACAAAGATGAAGATGACGGGGGTTGCTCCTACTTGTTGGACCAAGGCTACATCCACACAAAAAGAGGAATGGTTCAATAATTTTAGGGTATATTTTTGTTTATATTTTGTAAAATTATAATAATTATCAATTAATAATTTATTTTACTAATACTTACCTTTTAAATTGTAGAAAACATTTGACTGGCCGGCGGGATTAGAATATATTGTACGTCAAAGGTACAATGAGACATGCACTAGACGATTAAGGGACAACATGTATAAGGTTGTCAAGAGGAAGAAGGAGCCGGAGCATATGAGAGGTATTTAATTTTTTTTGTTATTTGTATATAGTTATAATTGAACACATTTTATCATATTTTATAATACTAATTTAAATTGTAGGTGGTGCATATGAAGAAATGTTTAAATATCGTGATACTCCGGAGTTTCAGGCTAAGTCGGCCCGAGCATCTACAAATAAAAGAGGAGGAAAGAAAGATGGAGGGAGCGACTGAGCCTTCACATCACCGTGGATCTCGATCTTTCTTGGACTTAGTTTTGGGTGTAAATTTACATTTTATTAATTCACTTTTTCGTTCATTTGAAAATTATAACTTAAATTCTTTTTATTATTAAAATCTTCTTATACAAGTCTTTAATTTCTTCTTTTAGAAGGGTAAGAAGAAAAAAGCTAACACGCCTACGGCTCCCGAGCTCTTCCTAGACACCCATTCCCGACTCCAAGACAATAGAAGATGTTGGATAAAGCAAAAAGATAAGGAACTATATGTAAGTTTCAAACCATTTTTGGATTTTTACAATAAGTTCATTATTTTGAATGTTACTCAAATTTTGTAGCTATTTTTAATAACAATGTTTATATTTTGTAGGAATCATTTTTGGCCGAGAAAGTTAGGCAACCCAAGAAGCCCGATAACGAGATTTGGTTCGACTTGGTTAAGGGTTTCAAGAAGGGGAATGTGTACGAAATTGGCTCGTCTAAGGATGTATTTTACGAAGCTCCAAGGGCAAGGATGCCTTCCAGCTCAAAACAAACCTACGAGCCGGGAGTCGTAGGAAAACTCCAAGCCCAACTTGACGAAGAAAGAAGAAAAAACGCCGAAAGGGATGAGGAACTCCGGATAATGAAAGACAAATTTAAGGCTTGGGAAACCATGTTCAACAACTGCAACCAAGGTCCGCCTCCCTTTCGGCGAGATTATGATGAAGGCAATGAAGGTGGTGGTATGCAAGCCGAAGCCAATATGGGTTTTCTTGGCTTTTGATATTAGTTTAGAAACTTGTTAATTGTGGTTGCTTAAACTTGGTTTTGTTAACCTTTAAGAAGATTTGTAAACTTGAGATAATTTTCTTGATATATATGAGGATGTTCGTTTCTCATCGTGTTGTTGTAAATGTGTGAAATTGTGGTTGTTTTCTATTGTACTTGCAGGTATGATATGGTAATGAAATGGCAGGATGAAAACAGAATTTTTCGTGCAATAAAACAGGTGTTTTGGCGACTGAAATGTTCATTTGTCGACTATTTTCATTCGCCAAACCCCCTGTATTTTTACAAATTAAAATTAATTTGGCGACTGATATCAGTCGCTAATTTGGCGACTACTTCACCTTTCAGTCGCCAAATTGGTCGACTGATTTCAGTCGGCATGTTGCCAATTTGGCGACGCTTTTTTCAGTCGCCAAATTTGGCGACCGAAATTAGTCGCCCGAATTTTATTTGGCGACTAAAGACTGCGACTGGGTCTTGGCGACTGATTTCAGTAGCCAGATTCATTTTAGCGACTGAAATTAGTCGCCAATATCGGTCGCCTGAATGTTGTTTTCTTGTAGTGTATGCTCCAAATAAATGTTGGACAATTTACAATATTTGCTTCTTTTGAAGCATCAATTATATGCATTATATGAAAATGAACTTGGTGGTCAATGTGAACCTAGTTCTAAGAAGCCTAAAATGTCAACCAACACCTTGATCACCCATTACCTAACAAAATCTTTAGAAAATCGAGCTCTTCTTCTTCTTGTTCTACATCATCCTCTACCGCTTATATTATTATCGAGTATTTAAACTTTAACCGTAGTAATGTTGTTGGTCAACAACCCGATATTCTAACATGGTGGATAAATCACTCCGCACAATTTCTCATATTATCCAAAGTTGCTAGAGATGTACTAGTTGTAGCCGCTTCCACCGTTGTGTCCGAGTCGGCTTTTAGTTTTGGTAGAAGAGTTCTTGATGAAAAAAGATCAAGTTTGGATTCAAGAACCGTCAAAATGTGTGTGTGCAAAAAAGATTGGGATCAAGCACAAAGAAGAATGCAAGGAATTGAAGACGAAGAATAAGATAGTACAACAGATGATTTATTATCAACAACCGGTGGTTCATCAATTGCAGAAACGGACGAAGATGACGATGAAAATTGATCACCATTCACCACCCATCCAACCGACATCGTAAAGTAAAGGTAAGTAAGGTAAGTGGAGAACTACGTGGGCTTTGATTCTTTCGAGATATGTAGGCATCCTAATTAACGTAATTTGAAAAACGATATCAATTAACCAAAATATTTGATATCGTTTTAAAAGAGTTACATTAATTTCGATCAAGCCCTTCTTTTCTTTTTTCTTTTTTTCCCCTTTATTAATCACTAAATAAATATTTGGGAAAAATAACTACTAAACGGCTAAACCGAATACGTCTTTAAATATTACAATCATTTAATTTATATTACAATCATTTAATTTACAAATTTTTTTTATAAAAAAATAAAAAAAATTACAAGCAGACCCGCCCAACCTGCCTCACCACCCACCTGACCGAGTCGGTTCAAGGCCTAGAGCTGACCAGCTCGACCCGTTTGACTCAGCCTGTATCCAGCCCGAGGTGTGGGCTCGGGCTCCCCCAGCACAGCCCGACCCAGTGTACAACACTAGCAATAAGCACTGGATTAACTTTATATAAAGTTTTATCTATGTCACAACCTCCGTTCCATTTTATTGTATACGTATTCTATTTTGAACCATTTTTTTAACGCAATTGTTAAATCCCGCACATCATTTTACTTAATCCTACACAAATTACCGACTTATTCCAATTTTGCCCCTCTCATTTCACATACCCAATAATGAAAATCAAACCTAGCCCCAATTCCCTGTCGTTTCTCTTATCTCCTACCCCCTTTAGTCCTTCGCCGCCTCAAACGCCGTTGCTGGTCACCGACCGGGCGACAATACTTATGTCAATCACCTCTCCGATGGCCTATCTATCGTCACTCTTCAACACCCACATCTCATTGTCGAAACAACAAATACGACGTCGTCTTCTCCAAAACTCGAACGGCGATGTCGTGCACTGAGGCCAACTCCACCACCTTCGGTTATTCGATGGACGACGTTGTCACGTTAACAGCGTCGACTTTGAGATGTGTCTCATGAAAGTCCTAGACCTCTAATTAGAATCCTCTAATTAATTCATTAAATTACATTAACTTAATGATTTAGGATCTAGTTATCATGCATGCAAATATAAAAGCATAAAAGAAACGATAAGACGAAAATATCCTTACATTGGGATTTTTCGGTTAATAAGGGAACAATAAGAACTTTTTCTTATTGTTCTTGAGCATGTAATTAGTGGATGATCCTCCATAAAACAACCTCTAAAGTAGAAGGTCTCCTTCTTGTTGCACCCAAGACGATTAAACCCAAATAATCTTAGCTTATTATTAACTAGATAATAAGTAAGAATTAATACTACTAATATTATTGTATTACTACACTAGTAATATGACATGAATATTAGTTTGCATGTGAGTTTAGAGAGATGTTGGAGGTTTTAGAAAGAAAAAGAAAATAAGCATAAGAATGAAGTGTAAAAATTGAACAACTTTTGTTCTATTTAATGGCCTTTTAGCCGGCACCCTCTAGCCATAAAATGGGTGATTTTCTTCTTATTTTATTCACATGCATAATGATAGTGTATGTGACTGTATAATGATAATGATCATGTGTCATACATGTCATAACATAAGGTGGAGTGTAGGATTAAATGAGAACAATCATCATTGATCTCCACTAGCACTATATCCGGCCTCCACAAGTGAAATGTGGTCTATTTTGATTTTTGATATTTGTCCCATAAATACTTATAATCATATGCTTAATTATCTTGTATAATTAAGTGTTAATTTGATCATAAAACAATTATATGACTCAAATTAATAGTCAATAGACACTTAACTTTTAAGTGATATTTTACCATTATATCAATATATAATGGATCCCACAATGCCCAGTTAATTTATTTTACAACTCTTTGTAAATATAATTAACTAATTATCTATACCTCAAAATATATGCATTACCTCAACTAATTTAATGAATCAACGATTAATCACTAAATTAAATCTTAATTAATCGTATTAAAATAAGACGGAAAATTTATTCAGTCAGTTATCGTATAATTGACTAATAAACTTAAGTGGAATGAGTTCCTAACTCAATTTCCAATAAATAACTCTCGTAACTAAACATACATATCAAATATATGTAATGCCCTAATTAAACTGTATCGTATACAAATATATAGTATTCTATTTGGGTCTCATCATATAGGTGTGACCTAAAGGGATCAGTTGATCACCGTCGTCATACGACAATAACGTCAAACTCTAGTCAGCCGAGCGTTACCGATTTACGTTAATCAACCGACGTGGAGTATCAAAATATACTAATCATGCCACGTATATTCCAAATGAGATTTATTATATAAATGCACTATTGTGGAGGACACTTACTCCAATATCTCATTGTTTGTCCGGACTACTAATACTCGTTTCTGACATTTTCCGTCGGTTTTATAATTTTGGTGATTTTGATTTTAATTTATTTGAATTGTAATGTAAATTTAGCTTAATTTCCTAGCTTAATTATATTGAAATGCAATTGAGTTAGTGGTCTCGTTTGTTATTTCTTACATCAACTTTTTATATCTACAATTGTGTGATTTTGAAACTAATTTGAGGTGCTCCGCGTGCAACTACCGACGTCGTTTGAGGCGACGGATCGAGGTGGGGAGTCGGTTGGGAGAGGAGAGAGAAATAGTAGGGTGAGGTCGTGAAGGATTGAACATTGAAGTTAGGTTTATTTTTTATTTTTTGGTATCGTGTAATGGGAGGGGCAAAACTGGAATGAAAGGTAATTTTGTGTAGGATTAAGCATAATAGTGTGCGGGATTTAACAACTCCCTTTTTTTATTGTATATGTTTCCGTTTATGGTAAGTTATAACCTTATACTAAGTACCCTCACACAGTCACACACCATACCTATTACCCTTAGACCCATCAATTTGTCACATGTCAGACATCTTATTTCACCACCACCAACACCCCAACCCCACCCTAAAAAACCAACCCAATCCATCTACCACCAGCCCACCCACCCTAATACTAACCACTACTTTCGCCGCCCTCAACCAAATCCCCACCCATTTTCGCCGCCCTTGACCCTGGGCTAGAGCCCACTCTCACCATTGTACCGTTGCTCACCCATGAGTCCATCGTTCATCTCTTTCCACCATCAACATGCCTCCTTCACCTAGCGGCCTTAACTTTGTCTTCACCACTACTACGTCGTCCGCTTCAAGAACCCAACATTTTAGATATGTGAGGAGGTCGCCGTAGCGGTGGTGCGAAAGGAAGCACCGTAAAGGAGGACACGAGGTTGTTTGGAGGCGGTATCATGAAGATAATTACTTGGATGTGGGTGAGATGCAGTTTGCAGTGGGAGATGATTACTTGGAGGTAACATCAATGTGGTCGGTGATGATCATTATTTATATACATATTTTATGCCTCCTTTAGACGCATTTTACTCGATTTACCGTCTTTCCTTGCTTATTTCTATGCTATTTTAGCTAGAATATCGATTCTGCCGCTTTTGTTATGTTTTAATGCAGATTGGATGCATTTGGAGCTTTTTGAGATGATATGAAGCATGGCGGAGTTGGATCGTAGAAGCTAGGCACGAGAATCGAGGAAGAAAAGAGAAGAAATGAAGAGAAGTTGAAGAAACGAGCTAAAATGAAGGCTGCTCGATCGAGCAGACCTACTTGCTCGGTCGAGTAGTATTGTATCCTTGCTCGGTCGAGCAGACCTACTTGCTCGATCGAGCAAGCCTTATTTCGGCGGCTTTTTCGAGTTTTCCTTAATTTTAAACCTAATTAGTAGGATCTTTTGTAATATAAAAAGAAAGCTCGTCTTTCTTAATTAGATATACTTTCACATGCTTTCTTATGCTTTTTAATACTCTTAGGCTTTAAATCATAAACCCTAGTTTAGTTTGCTTGCCTCCGGATTTATTTCATCAAAGACGATTGTCTTTAGTTCATCCTGTAATCGGTATTCTTTGATCTTTCTCAGTTATTTATTTAATTGTCTTCTTGTTCTTAATTGTTCTTTGTTCATCCTTTCATAATATTTAATCATGTTTACTTTAATTATTATTGTTGTTGTTTATATCGTTATGAGTAGCTAAATTCCTTTATAGGGTTGGAAAGGGATCTAGGATTGTTAGAAGGGGTAGATTAATTAATTGAATTGCAATTGCATGGTTATCGTTTGATTATCGTTTTAATTCTAGTTGTTTGATTACTGGCCAGGATTAATTAACTAGTCTTGCAAATTAGGATTGACACCGACCGGGTTAAGACTAAGATAGGCTACGATAATTGAATAGAACTCGTTTAATGATAGCGATCGCATGTTAATCGTAGATCTAAAGGGCATAATTGAATCGACCGATCTTGTGACCTTAGATAACTTTATTGCATGATAATTGATTACTCCCTATCCCTGAACAATAATCCTAGTGAACCTGTGACCCTAGACTTTTAATCTCATTGTTTTCAACCTTATTAGTTTGTTATTGCTTATAGTTAGTTATTGCTTATTATTAGTTGTTATTATTATTAGTTATAGTTGTTATTGTTTACTTTAGTTGTTGTTATTAATTGCTATTAGTTTAGAAACCAATCTCAAACCCCGAAATTGTTACTTAGAGACAAACCTAGTTTAACAGATTAGAATACTACCGCCTCCCTGTGGATTCGATACCTTGCTTACCGCTGACTATTAGTTAGTTGTGATTAGGTTTACTTTGATTAAGGAGACGCGACTTTACCCTTATCAAATTTGGCGCCGTTGCCGGGGAGGCAACAGTTTTCTGTTTGTTTCTACTTAGTTTGTCTTTTTCGTCTCAGGGAACCTAAGTTCCTTGAGACAGTTCTCATCCTTTTCTTTAGTTTTTGTTTATGCCCAGGTGTTCTAGGTCCGTTCTCGTGCCCTACGATTCCGAACCAGAGAAGACTCTCCGGTGTAGACGAAACTTTTGGAAGGAAATTCAAGAAGCGGAAGACTTGAGTACGCTTGAAACAGTCTACGCCGAATTCATCGCAGAAAAACCGTCCTTAGAAGAGGATACACCTGTTTCTGCACCTACTACAATCATGTCTACCTTAGCTAGCCATTCGGAGCCTACCGTTGCATCTATTCCCAAGGGATTCCAACTCCCTACTACGGGTAATAGTACTTTTGAGATTCGTCCATCTTATATCTCTTTGGTGGAGCGAAATATGTTTGGAGGGAGCCCTACTGAGGATCCTGCTAAGCATATGGAGAAATTCACTAACTATTGTTGCTCTATTCCTCTAACGGCTAGAGTCACACAAGATCAGATTAAGTTAGTGTTGTTTCCCTTTTCACTACGAGACGGGGCAGAAGATTGGTTGAGTGAGTTAGATATGGTTGCGCTTGGCATCACCGATTGGAATTCTTTGGCTCTTGCATTCTACAAAAGATATTTTCCGCCTCAGAAAACCAATGTCATTCGAAGCCAAATCACAAGTTTCAAACAAGGTCCCCAAGAGAACTTTAATGAGGCATGGGTTCGCTTCAAAAAGCTTGTCAAGTCCGTTCCACATCATGGTTTTGATACTTGGTTCTTATGCAACCAATTTTATAATGGGTTATATGATGATCAAAGGAATTTGTTGGATTCTGCTGCTAATGGGAGATTCCAAAATAACACTACTGATGCCAATGCTTGGAAGTTAATTGATGAGATGGCTACTCACAATGCCGAGTATGGGAATCCTAGGGGTAATGTGAGGAGAGGAGGTCCGGATAATGCAGTTGCAGCTCAGTTGGAGGCATTAACTGCCAAAATTGCCGAGTTACACACTTCAAAGTCGTTGGAAAATAAGCAAACGGTTCATGCCATGGTTCAACAAGAGCCAACTTGTGAAAGATGTGGTACTATGGGGCATACTGCAGTGGAATGTATGAGTACGGTTGAGCAAGTCCTTGCCTTTCAATCTTTTAAGCAAGGTACACCTTACTCCAATTTTTACAATGAAAGGACAAAAGAGCATCCCAATCTATCCTACAGAAGTCAGAATGTTCTTAATCCTACCCCACCGCCACATCAGCAACAAGGTTCCTCTTATGTGATTCCTCAGAATCGCAATTTCCAAGGTAACTTCAATCGTTCCAATCAAGGAGGCCAAAACTTTCAACAACCTCCACCTCCACCACCTCCAAGTAATGACATGGCGGAATTGAAAGCCATGTTGCAGCAGAGTCTTATGATCCAACAAAAGCAAGATGCTCAGATCTCACAGTTGATAGCTCATAATAAGATGGTTGACACTCAAATTGCCCAATTGGCAATTCAAAATCCACATAAGCAACCCGGTAATCTCCCTCCTCAAGGACACCCTCCACATGAACAAGCCAATGCTATCACCTTGAGGAGTGGAACCCATTACAAAGGCCCTGAAATGATAAGGGATGAAACCAATGAAAGCTTGGAAGTTGCTGATCAAAGTTCGAAAAAAGGCGAAAAAGGGGCTGAAATAGAGGTTGCTCGATCGAGCAGCACCCCCTTGCTCGATCGAGCAACCCAGAAAATCTGCCCAGATTTGTCTCGGGAAGTTTCTGACAGCTACAGTACACAAAAACTCGATCGAGCACTGCCACTGCTCGATCGAGCAACCCCTGATCAGGATGAAAACACTTCCGATTCATCTTCCAAAGCTAAAGAAGCCGAGCCCATTACCATTGCACTTCCCTTCCCGCACCGCCAACATAAATCCAAGCTTGATAAACAGTTTGGGAGGTTTATGGAGGTGGTCAAGAATCTGCAAGTAAGTGTACCTTTTACCGAGTTGATTACTCAAGTGCCGGCTTATGCAAAGTTCATGAAAGATATATTGACAAGGAAGCGGTCTTTTAATGAGGTGGAGACGGTAGCATTCACTGAGGAATGTAGTGCTGTTTTGCAATCCAGATCACCACCAAAGCTAAAGGATCCAGGGAGTTTTTCTATTCCTTGTAATATAGGTTGCTTGGCAATTGATAAAGCCCTTTGTGATTTAGGGGCTAGTGTTAGTGTTATGCCATTTTCTATATGCAAAAAGTTAAATATGGGTCAACTTACTGTTACAACCATGACCTTACAAATGGCCGACCGTTCTATTAAACACCCTTTAGGGATTTTAGAAGACGTACCGGTTAGAGTAGGGAAGTTTTTCATACCAGTTGACTTTGTTGTCTTAGATATGGCTGAGGACACCCAAATTCCTATCATCTTGGGATGACCATTTCTCCATACTGCGGGGGCGGTTATAGATGTTAAGAATGGGAGACTTACACTAACAGTGGGGGATGACACAATTACTTTCAATTTGGATAATGCCATGAAACATCCCATGTTAGAAGAGACATGTCATAGAGTCGATATTGTTGATATAACTATTGATGACTGTCTTTCTTTGTGTTTGAATAGGGATCCTCTGGAGATCGCCTTAATTTCCAGCACTGCTGAAGCTGGAAGCTCACTGAATGAAGAAGTAGTTGAGATGGAAAAACTGCTCATAGGAGAGGACTGCAAGTTACAGAAGGTTTATAGCTTAGGTAACCCTCCTAAGGTTACCGAGGTAAAGAAACCTGAACTTAAACCCCTCCCCTCTCATCTTAAGTATGTTTTCCTTGATCCCCATGAGATGAATCCTGTAATTGTCAGTGCTAGCCTATCTGAAAGCCAACTTACTGATTTGTTGGTGGTTTTAAAAAGACACAAAAAGGCTATAGGTTATAGCATTGACGATTTACAAGGTATTAGTCCTGACTTTTGTATGCACCGTATCCACTTAGAAGAAGACCATAAACCTTGTAAGCAAGGACAGCGTCGTTTGAACCCCACTATGCAAGAGGTAGTTCGAAAAGAGGTGCAGAAATTGTTGGATGCGGGAATCATATATGCTATTTCTGATTCCAAGTGGGTCAGTCCTGTTCAGGTAGTCCCTAAAAAGGGAGGGACTACGGTCGTCACTAATGAGAAAAACGAGCTCATATCTACTAGACTAGTGACTGGGTGGAGGATGTGTATTGATTATAGGAGGCTGAATGTAGCCACTAGGAAAGACCACTTCCCTCTTCCCTAAATTGACAAATGTTAGAGCGTCTAGTGTGTCATAAGTATTTTTGTTATCTAGACGGCTACTCGGGATTCTTTCAAATCCCCATTCATCCTGACGATCAGGAAAAGACTACTTTCACATGCCCTTATGGTGTCTTTGCTTACCGAAGAATGCCTTTTGGGTTATGTAATGTCCCTGCCACCTTTCAACGTTGTATGATGGCTATATTTTCTGATTATATCGAGTCTATTATGGAGGTCTTCATGGATGACTTCAGTGTTTATGGGACCGATTTTGATAGTTGTTTAGCTAATCTGACTAACGTCTTGCAACGTTGTGAGAAAAGCAATCTTGTGTTAAACTGGGAGAAGTGCCACTTCATGGTAACTGAAGGGGTGGTACTTGGTCATTTGGTGTCTGGACGAGGCATCCAAGTGGATAAAGCTAAAGTGGAAGTGGTTGAGCAATTACCGTACCCGGTGAATGTTAAAAGTGTTAGAAGTTTCCTTGGTCATGCGGGGTTCTATCGCCGTTTTATTAAGGATTTTTCAAAGATTGCTCAACCAATGACTAAGCTTCTCCATAAGGATGCCCCGTTTGTCTTTACTGATGAGTGTGTTAAGTCTTTTGACAGGATTAAACAAGCTCTAATTTCAGCTCCTATTATCCAGTCTCCTGATTGGACATTGCCGTTTGAGATAATGTGTGATGTCAGTGACTATGCAGTTGGGGCTGTTTTGGGGCAAAGGAAGGATAAGGTGCTACATGCAGTTTACTATGCCAGTAAGACTTTGGATGATGCGCAAGTTAACTATGCTACCACTGAAAAGGAGTTACTTGCAGTTGTCTTTGCCTTAGATAAGTTTAGAGCATATCTTGTAGGTTCTAAGGTGATAGTCTATACTGACCATGCGGCGCTGAAGTACTTGTTTTGGGGCAAAGGAAGGATAAGGTGCTACATGCAGTTTACTATGCCAGTAAGACTTTGGATGATGCGCAAGTTAACTATGCTACCACTGAAAAGGAGTTACTTGCAGTTGTCTTTGCCTTAGATAAGTTTAGAGCATATCTTGTAGGTTCTAAGGTGATAGTCTATACTGACCATGCGGCGCTGAAGTACTTGTTGGCTAAGAAGGAAGCCAAACCTAGGCTCATTCGTTGGATCTTGTTGCTACAAGAATTTGATTTGGAGATCCGGGATAAGTCGGGTGCTGAGAATGTGGTGGCTGACCATTTGTCTCGTCTGAGGTTTGCAGAGGGAGATTCCATCCCCATAGATGATTCGTTTGCTGATGATCATCTCCTTGCCATTACCACGGCGACTCCATGGTTTGCCGATTATGCCAACTTCTTGGTTGGGGGAATTATGCCTCCAGATCAATCCTATCAGCAAAAGAAGAGGTTTCAACACGATGTCAAGAGGTATTTTTGGGATGATCCTTATCTATTCCGGGAATGTGCCGACGGCATTTATCGACGATGTATTCCAGAGGGTGAGGTACATGCCATCCTTTCTCATTGTCACTCTTCTTCATATGGCGGTCATCATGGTCCCTCAAGGACGTTTGCTAAAGTTATGCAGTCGGGTTTTTATTGGCCGACTATTCTCAAGGATGCTACTACTTTTGTCCGTTCGTGTGACGCATGTCAAAGGACGGGAAATATTTCTCAAAGGCATGAGATGCCTCAAATGGGTATTTTGGAAGTCGAGATATTCGATGTTTGGGGTATTGACTACCAAGGGCCATTCCCATCTTCCCATGGTAACCAATATATTCTAGTAACAGTTGATTATGTCTCTAAATGGGTGGAAGCCATTGCTACTCCAACTTGTGATGCCAAAGCAGTTATCAAACTGTTTCAGAAGATCATTTTCCCACGATTTGGGGTTCCTCGTGCTCTCATTAGCGATGGAGGAAAGCATTTCAATGAACGTCATCTTAATTCTTTATTGAAGAAATATGGCGTTACACATCGTCGGGGGTTAAGTTATCATCCGCAGACAAGTGGTCAGGTAGAGGTTTCTAATAGGGAGATCAAGTCTATCCTTGAGAAATTCGTGAGTAAATCTAGGAAGGATTGGAGTCGTAAGCTTGATGACACTTTATGGGCTTACCGAACTGCTTTTAAGACTCCAATTGGTGCTTCTCCATACCGGTTAGTCTATGGCAAGGCGTGCCATTTACCGGTGGAACTTGAGCATAGGGCTATGTGGGCCATAAAAGAGCTTAATATGGATCCCTCACTGGCGGGTGAGAAACGACTTATGCAATTGAACGAGCTCGATGAGTTTCGATTGCATGCCTATGATAGTGCTCGGGTTTACAAGGAGAAGACAAAGAAATGGCATGACAAGCATATCCTGCAGCGGGAATTTAAAATTGGTGATAAAGTATTATTATTTAACTCCCGTTTGCGTTTGTTTCCAGGTAAACTCAAGTCCAGATGGTCGGGACCGTTCACAGTTACCGAGGTGAACAAGTTTGGGTCGGTTTCACTACAAACCGACAAGGGTGAGGTTTTCAAAGTCAATGGTCAACGCTTGAAGATCTACTATGATGGAGCATTTATTGGAGTGATAGAGGCCGTCGACCTTTTCACTCTTGATAAATCCCCATGACTTTGAGGTAACACGGTCGTGCGGGACCGCTATAAACCAGCGCTAACCGGAAGGCAACCCGGCATTTACTTGTACTTTATTTGTAAATTTTATTTCGATTAGCCTAATTATTAATGTCATAGTTTAATTAGATTTAGTTTGGATAGTTAATATAGTTGTGCTTTATTGAGTGCGGTGAGGGAGCGATCTAACAATTTTATTGAGTATTTGCAGCTCATACAATCGGAAATCGCTTTAATAATAAGAAACGAAAAGCAAAGCAAAGAAAGTAAGAAGAAAAGAAGAGAAAATAAGTGCAAAGCTGAAAATCACGGGATGCTCGACCGAGCAAGGAAGTGCTCGATCGAGTTTTTGTTACACCAAATAATCAGCCACTTTGCAAACTCGAAATTCCAGATTTCTTTGGTTGCTCGATCGAGCAAGCTCCTCTTGCTCGATCGAGTCGGCCGGTTTGAACCGGTCCCGAGGGTTAATAAGCAGGTTTTTTCCAACTTTCTTCTTATTCTTCTTCATATTTCGTCCTCTTTCTTCTCTCCCTCACCCTTATTCTCTCATACAACTCCCTCAAACTCCTTCTAATCATCAATTAATTATCAAATCTAGCATCAACAAATATTAATTTACTTGTTTCAAGCTCAATTTGTGAAGAAATTGATCCTCTTGCTCCCTTATTTTGCCCAAATTGTGAATCTAGGGTTTGTTTCTTATTTCTTCAATTTTGTGCTTCTAATTTGTTGTTGTTGCTTCCTAGCTTTGTTATTTAGTAATTATTCACTCTTACATTGCTAATTGCTCCGTCTTTCTTGCGTTTTAGACTCAAATTTGAATTTTTTTCGAGTTAGGGTTAGCTAATCCGTCTTTTGAGCATAGAGTTGTGTTTGTTGTGTTTTATTTACTTTAATTAGCTATGTCTAGGCAAGAAGGAACTAGTAAGTGTCGTAGAGCACCGCGTCTTGTTCGACAACCCGAAGTAGAGGCGATTCCGGGTAACCCCGATTACCCATGGATCGTTTTCAACACACAAGAGCAACTTGACCGCTTTGATTTGCTTATGGGTCGTCCTATGGACCCTACCCGCTGTGTGTGCCCCAATGTTCTTGATTCACTCGGTTTTGGGAATGCCATGTTTGATATGTTTCACCGAATCGGGTTTGGGGGGCTATATTCCCTAAATGAGCTTTCTTACCGACCTTTGACACTAGAATTTTTCAGTTCCTATGATTGGGATGAAACCAATGAGAGTGTGTCTTTTAGGTTGCTTAATCGGGATTTTGTGTTGACTTACGCCGAATTGGCGAATCATTTGGGTCTTTCTGTCGGAGACGTTGATTCTTTTATTGCTATTCCTTCCGGCTTTCAAGCCGTTGATTATTTTCGTTTATTTACGGGTCTTCCTGAGGCACGTGTTAATGCCATGGCGGTCAATGATGTGCAACACCCTTGTTTGAGGTTGTTTTTGCGTTTCTTTAGCCTCCTTTTATTTGCTAGGAAGGACTTAAGTAAGCTTAATTCTCATGAGGTCTTATTACTTGCATCTTCCCTCAACCCCATGCATGAGAATGATTTTTATTTCAATCCGGTTGGTTTGGTGTGCTTTGCTTTCTGGAGGATCACTTCCGCTACCCAGCATTCCTTAGATTGTGGTGCCTGGGTCACTCGGTTGGCTAGGAGACTTACTGGGTTTGGGGGTGACCGTAGATATACGCCAATGACCCCGCTTCATGCCCCTAGAGTGGACGAGGAGTACTTGCGCCACACCCTTTGCTGGATAAATGCCTTAGGGAACAATAGCTTTCAGTGGCGAGTACGAGGGACCCAGTGGATAGCTCTTCCTGATACTGATAACCGTCTCCCTTCTACGGAGCGGTTGTCTACCCATGATCTTGAGACTGGACCTGCCCCTCCCCCTCATTCTTATGTGGTTCCACCTGAGATTGTTTTTGCTTTTGCCGAGAACCGTCGACCTCGTCGGCGGATCACTCCTTCTACCTCTACTCAGGCTACCACCACCCCGATTCCACGCTTTGCACCCACCCCAGCCCCTTACCCTTACCCTCCACTTGCTTACACCTATGATCCCGCTTTGGAGAGGGAGATTAGGATTCACCAGGGAATTAACAATGATTTGGTGATGAGGGGACTTTGGGAAAACCTTATGCGGACCGATCTTAATGCTGCTGCTGGTTGGACTCCGCCGAGCTACTACCGAGGTCCGGGTGATGAGACGGGTGTGTTTGATAATTATGGGGTGACTCCGCAGCAGTTTTCCCAGGAGTTTAGTCACGATTATGGTTGCCTGGGTCGTTCTTGGTATAATCCTATCCAGCCGGATGCTCCAGTTGGTGGGTTTGGTGACCCAACTCGGGCTTCTTCTTCTGGTGCTGCTTGGAGGGGCGATGATGATGATGATGATGATGATCAGGCGCAGTAGTGGCAGCTGGTCACTACTCCCCCATTTTGCAGCTGGTTTGGGGGAAGCTATGTCTATACAGCTGGTATTATCTATCCTTCTACTTTATTTTATTGTATTTTCTTTTAGTTATTTCCCCTTCTCCCTTTGTTAGTTGTGTCCTTTAGGTTGCTGTTGTTGGTTATTGTGTGATGCTGTGCTGTTAGCGTCACAATGAGGACACTGTGACATTTAGGTTTGGGGGAGAGTCTTTATTTATGTTGAGTCTTTATTTCAGTTGTGTGTTTAAAAAAAAATCCATAAAAAATTGAAAAATTTACAAAATCCAAAAACATGTTTGTTTTTATTTTATTAGGTCGAGTCTTGGTGAATTGAGTAACAATGATGATAATTTGCATTGTTTTTGCATTTGAATCCCAAATAAGTTATCCATGTACATTGTTTTGACTTACTCTTTTTGAAAAACAAAGCTCATACTACGAGTCTTGACCGTTTTTGACATACCTTATGCTAATTAGATTTGGCAATTTTTGTTGGTAAACCACTTAAAATTCTGAGGTCTATAGAGCTTCCTAGGCCAGGAACATTAATAAACTGGTCTCATTGTTTTTAGGCTTGAGTGTGGTACTCCTTGTGGAATGTGTAACATCAAATTGCATAAGTGTGACATTCGTTTCTTGATACTATACGCGTTCGTTTGATAAGTGCATGAGGAAAGGTGATTCTTTTTGTTCAAATAAGCCTCACATAGCCAAAAAGACTTGATTTTATACCCTTATTATTGAGTTCTCTATGTTTAGCCAATTTGAGCCTTTGTAGCCTGTTTTATAACCTATCTAATAGCTACATTCCTAGAACTTGCCTACCTTATCGGGACAGTCGCAGTTGCATGTTTTTCTTATCTACTTGTCTACTATGGTTGGGTCGGGATTTCAAAAAGAATATCAATTGGGTGTAGCAAGTATGTTGGCAATTGTGTCATTTATTCCCTTTGTTGAGAAAAGTTGTGAAGCAAAAGAAAAAAAATGATGAAGAAAAGAAAAAAAAGATTTGATTTGAAAAATGATGAAAAGAAAAGAAAAGAGAAAAAAAGAAAGAAAAATATGTTGCTTCATTGAATTATTCAAGGGATAATGAAAGGGAATTTATTAGAGTCTAATCCATTTTTTCAGAGAGCAATATCGATATCTCTCTTGCGTTGTCAAAGTTTAAGATGATTTCTCTAGTCGGTGTTGGTTTGTGCTAGTCTTGTAGATTTGTTTTGGTAATTGTCGCTGCGACTACCGGTCTTAGCCCCACATTTCCATACGTGCCTTGGCACAATCCATTTCTACCTTCACCCATTAGCCTCCCTTTTTGTCCTGATTCATGTACTTTATAGCGAATGCGTATTTGTTTGGGAAATTACTATCACATTAGAATGCATGCATGTTTCATAAGTTGAGTGAGTGTTTCTATTTCTTTCTATCTTCACAAAACTCACCCTTACATAAACTTATGAGTGCTTGAGTGAATCCGCGAGAATCCGACAAATTGAGCCTTGCAAGATTGAAAGGTATTTGGTTTTGTCTACATTACGGTATCATGTAAAATCTTGGATTATGAGCTGCGTTTTCTACTTTCCCGTACCTTTGAATTTGTTTTATTGGTACAACTTAGTCATTACTTTGTTATAGATTTGGATAGCTTGGGATTTGTATGTGCATTAACATTAGCTTTGAGTTTTTCATTCACCATTTGTATGTTTGTCTTTGTATGTGTTGGTTGCTTTGCTTAGGGACAAGCAAAGGATTGGTTTGGGGGAGTTTGATGATCATTATTTATATACATATTTTATGCCTCCCTTAGACACATTTAACTCGATTTACCGTCTTTCCTTGCTTATTTCTATGCTATTTTAGCTAGAATATCGATTCTGCCGCTTTTGTTATGTTTTAATGCAGATTGGATGCATTTGGAGCTTTTTGAGATGATATGAAGCATGGCGGAGTTGGATCGTAGAAGCTAGGCACGAGAATCGAGGAAGAAAAGAGAAGAAATGAAGAGAAGTTGAAGAAACGAGCTAAAATGAAGGCTGCTCGATCGAGCAGACCTACTTGCTCGGTCGAGTCGTATTGTATCCTTGCTCGGTCGAGCAGACCTACTTGCTTGATCGAGCAAGCCTTATTTCGGCGGCTTTTTCGAGTTTTCCTTAATTTTAAACCTAATTAGTAGGATCTTTTGTAATATAAAAAGAAAGCTCGTCTTTCTTAATTAGATATACTTTCACATGCTTTCTTATGCTTTTTAATACTCTTAGGCTTTAAATCATAAACCCTAGTTTAGTTTGCTTGCCTCCGGATTTATTTCATCAAAGACGATTGTCTTTAGTTCATCCTGTAATCGATATTCTTTGATCTTTCTCAGTTATTTATTTAATTGTCTTCTTGTTCTTAATTGTTCTTTGTTCATCCTTTCATAATATTTAATCATGTTTACTTTAATTATTATTGTTGTTGTTTATATCGTTATGAGTAGCTAAATTCCTTTATAGGGTTGGAAAGGGATCTAGGATTGTTAGAAGGGGTAGATTAATTAATTGAATTGCAATTGCATGGTTATCGTTTGATTATCGTTTTAATTCTAGTTGTTTGATTACTGGCCAGGATTAATTAACTAGTCTTGCAAATTAGGATTGACACCGACCGGGTTAAGACTAAGATAGGCTACGATAATTGAATAGAACTCGTTTAATGATAGCGACCGCATGTTAATCGTAGATCTAAAGGGCATAATTGAATCGACCGATCTTGTGACCTTAGATAACTTTATTGCATGATAATTGATTACTCCCTATCCCTGAATAATAATCCTAGTGAACCTGTGACCCTAGACTTTTAATCTCATTGTTTTCAACCTTATTAGTTTGTTATTGCTTATAGTTAGTTATTGCTTATTACTAGTTGTTATTATTATTAGTTATAGTTGTTATTGTTATTGTTGTTATTGTTTACTTTAGTTGTTGTTATTAATTGCTTTTAGTTTAGAAACCAATCTCAAACCCCGAAATTGTTACTTGAGAGACAAACCTAGTTTGACAGATTAGAATACTACCGCCTCCCTGTGGATTCGATACCTTGCTTACCGCTGACTATTAGTTAGTTGTGATTTAGGTTTACTTTGATTAAGGAGACGCGACTTTACCCTTATCAGTCGGGCTGGAGGTGGTAGAAAGGTGGTGGCCGATTGAAGGGTAGTCAGTTTTATAAAGTTTAGGGTGTGACAATGGATGTTCATGGTGGTGGCCGGTGGGTGAGATGAAGTTGGTGGTGGGAAATAAGAGAGACATGAGAGAAAGTGGAAGTGAGTGAGAGGGTAAAGAATAAAGATGACACTCAACACATTGACCCCACCTAATTTAGTGTGAGTTTGACCTAACTTTTCAAAGTGTTTTTGGACTCAAAAGCACTTTTTGGCCAAACAGCACAATAGTTAAAAAGCTAAATTTTTTTCCTCAAAAGCTAAATAATCTCATTTTACCCATAAAAATTGAAGCAGCAATTTGGTGCTTCTAGTTTTCGAAAACTCCTTTTAAAAAATTAAGCTCAAGAAATAGAAACTCATTTTTAAGAATTTAGGCCAAACATGCTCTTAAGCTCTCCTAAAAACTTGTGCAAAAAGTAAACGTATACAACATATTGGAACGGAGGAAGTATTAAATTTGAAAGCATTTTTAAATTAATGTTCAAAAATAATGTCTCTGTCATTTAGGGTCGGTTTAAAAGTATTTATCAAAATTGTGTTCACGTAGGCTTGTGTTTTCAAAATCTGAAAGACCGAATAAACACGTCATTCCCAATGGCGTCATTTTCAATTTCAAAACTCATTTTGCAGTAATTTTCAACATAGGTGTTTTCTTATTCTAATTGTTAAGAATATAAGTTTTTAAAAGACACAAAAATTTCAATCCACCATTAATATAACAAAAGATTGATTCCAAATTAATGAAGTGAGAACAAACGACAATGGTGAACCCTTTGCTTAAACCAAGAACAACAGTGTGATGATTGCACCAAGTTGCTTCACTATTCTTGCTCAAACGTGATTGAAATTTGCAGTTAAGTGGAAAGGCGAACTTAAGTTGAAGCTTGAACGAGTGTTTAAGATTGACTTTTCTAAACGACAGTTTTGAAGATCAAATGAATAAAAAAGAGAAGCGATAGTTAAGATCAAATAAGTGGCCTACTTTTTAAGACAATAAGAATCTTAAATCCCCACTTACAATCCCTAATTTCGCAAGTTTAAACTTTAACTCTAATTCCACGGGTGAATCTGCCAACGTTTTACCGGACATTATTCACTGACTTCTGCTTATTCACTTTTCCCTACCCCTTCCTTATGAGTAAGCATACCATTCAAAGCTTTTAGGAAAGAATATGATTCGTTTTACCTTATATCCTTCCTCTATTAGTTCTCTCTTACACAACCATCTTCATGATCTGCCTAGTATGAGTAAGTGAGTAACTATGCCACCTTGAGATAACACAATAAACACTTCAAGAGTGAATATGAGAGCTAGTCGTGGAGACAAAACCTTAGGAGGTGGTATCCGGATAGGCCTCCAAATTTGCTTCTACACTGGTACTTCATTTTGAACAATCTTACTCTTCTGAGGTTTCCTACTTTGACTGACCCCATGTCCTAATCCCTTACAAACCTTGCATATTATATGCTTCCTTTCATACCCAAATTTAACAATAATCACCTTACTAGATTCAACAAGGAACTTAACAATATCATAGAACTTCTGGTCAAACTTAAGTTCTACCATGACCCCAACATATCCTAGCCCGACTCTCTCCTCGGTGGCAGCATCCCTTATAACAAATTTACCAAATAATCCTACAATTTGTGTTAGGCAGTCACCCCATAATTTCAAAGGTATAGTAGTCATTCTAATCCAAGTAGACACAATTTGGACATCCTCTTTAACTAGATCAATCTCAACATCCCATGGTCTAATTATAACAAGCTTACTGACAAACGTGTAATACCCAGAGTACATGACTTCCTCTTTACTCTCAGGTTTCTTAAACCTAAATAGAAAAATCCCATTAAGTAAGAAAGAAATACGATCAATATCATATTTTGCCCTAACCCTATGCACATATCCCTCAATCACCTCTCATCGAGGATTTATACCAAGAATATAACAATATACATATTGATTCCAAAACTCTACCTCATTATTCTTGATATCTTCTATAGTAAACTGCATGAGATCAAATGATTCCTCATCCTCAACAATATTCTGTAGCGTATGAACATTTCTCACTCCTTGTCGAAGCAACCATCCTTGATCATTAGAATACACCACAACCTCACTAGGACCCAACACCAAAATAGGCATAATCACATCCATTGCCTTAGTTTTCCCCGTATCCGACGACTTAGGCCAGAATAATAATAAGAAACAACAGTAACTCTCATTTTTTGATTTTTGGTATTAGAAGATTCAGCAATCATAGTCGCATCATCATTCTTATTATTAGAATATTTTTTTTGAATTTTCTGGGGTGTAAGTCGTGTCATTATTGCTGAAATTTAGGCTTATACGATAAACCGTAGGATGATTTCTTTTTCTCCATTTCTCTTTTTCTGTCTATCTCTCCCTTTTGTTACAACACTTTATACATGTGTTATCGTTGATTACCAATTTAATATTTTGAGCACTTGGTACTTGTAATAAACATATTGAAATAATAAAGTTATGTCCAACAACCATTTTACAAATAGACAAAATAATTTTATTTTTAAATAAAATCACTTATAAAAACATTCTCAACACAAGATTTGCTAGCTAAAAGGATAAGGTATTAAACAAATCAGTTAACAAAATCTTTTATTTATAGTATGTTTATAAATCTTTGTTAAGGTGTTAATCGAATATCCACCGTTATCCTGAGCGCGATAACTCTTTACAAAGACAAAATGAGTAATCAATAATTTTCTTTGGCTGTCAATTGAAACAAAAGGCCAATACAATTTAGGTAGGAGAGAGATTCAAACTCCGAACCTATTATCACAGTACTTTCGTTTTAATCACTAAGCTACAACTCCGCCGTAGTAATCGTGGGACCGAGGATCCAGACTCCGACAATGGGCATAAACTTGTAACAACGTCACCATCCTATTTCCATTAACCGACCCGAATCCACAGTGGCACAAATCGCCACCCGAAAGCCCAGATTTATACCCTCCCGTTTCTCTCTCCTCAATCCTCCCGCTTTCTCTCTCTACACTGATAATATCATCATCTCCCTAAAAACCCTAGAAATCTCGATACATCCAATCTCCCATTTTCCCCTTATCAATTCTTCCACCAAATCATCCATGGCGAGACGGCGCGACGAGTACGAGGAAGACGACGACGTCGTAGACGAAGAAGAGGAAGGCGAATACGCCGAAGATCTATACGAAGATGCAGAAGATGAGGACGATGACGACGATGACTACGGAGGCGGCGGTCGCGGCGGCGGTGGCGGAGGTGGTGGCGCACGCAGCGGGAATAAGCGGCGGAGGTCGAATTTTATTGACGACGTTGCGGAGGAGGATGATGAAGAGGAAGAAGATGATTACGACGCTTATGCCGGTAGCGCCAGACGACATAAAAAGAATCGAGGTGTTTCGTTTATTGATGATATTGCTCAGGAAGCTGATGATGATGATGAAGATGAAGAAGAGGGTGAAGATGGTATGTTTACGCAATTTAATTGATTTTGTTTTGTTTTAGGTTTTTCAATGAATGATTGAATGAAATTAGGTTTTATTATCGAGATTAAGAAGTTAGCTGAGTTCATTTTGTTTTGAACACTTTTTAAGTTTTACTGAAATTGATTAGGTTATTTTAATTTAATTATCACTTCTTAGATTTAGGAATTAGCAATATGTATTTTGTAAACGTTGTTATAGGATTTGGCAACTTTTCGTGGATGTTTGAATGAAATTTAGGTTTTATTATTGAGATTAAGGTTTTAGTTGAGTGTTGTAAACATTTTTTAGTTTTACTGAAATTGATTAGATTATTTTCAATAACTATCACTTTTTAGATTTAGGAATTAGCAATATGTACTTTGTAAACATTGTTTTAGGATTTAGCAACTTTTCGTGGATGATTGAACGATGTTTAGGCTCTATTATCAAGATTTTAGCGTTAGTTGAGTGTACGTTTTGGCGTTTCTTGAGTTGAATTGAAGTTAATTAGGTTAGTTTTCATAATTACATTGTAGATTTAGTAATTAGCAATTTTCATTTGTCGACTGGAAACATATGTTTTCAGTTATTTATGTGTTTCTTGTCGTTGGAACATTGATAGAGTGTGCCTATGATACAATTGCACTCATAGGTACAGTTTGATTGGCGTTTCAATATCTTGCGAGGCTAATTTAGAATGTAGGTTTACCCTAGCTCAGAGAAGCGGTTTATGCTTCGTATTAAATTGAGGATGCAACTGATCGTAGGCGTTCAACTAACTATTTATGAAAATTAGAGTATACTATTTGGGTGGTTATGACACACATTATGTAACGATTTCTTTTTAAGCCGACTCTTCTCTCTCTTTTTAAAATGAACAAACTTGAGATTCACATTCTGAATTCAATTATTTGAAGGTGTGTCTTGAGCAATCTATTGTTGTATTTGTTGGTTAATTTATGTTCTTTGCCACTCTGAATTCGATTAATAGAAATGGAGTTTGAGATATTCGACGTCTTTAGCAATCTATTGTAGCCGTTGGCCCGTTTCTGGTTAAATTATGTCCATTGCCATTAAAAAATATATAAAGTTGTGATATCCTTGGTGGTGGTCCGATCAGCTAAACTCTCTACAGCAAAGCATTTTTTGGTGTATGTAACTGAGCATTTGAGAGGCTTTCTGATAGTGATAGCAGTATTATATTTGAAGTTCATCATTTGTAGTATATATTGTAACCTTTTATTTCTAGAAGCAATTTTGCCGCAGTACATACATTTACATGTCCTTTTTCCCGCTCTTCTCATATTTTAGTGTTTGATGGAAGTCATACAACAGAGGATTGGGAATATGTTATTGTATTTCAAAAGAAATTCAGTTTTTAAGTAATTTCATTGACCATTATTATGATGATTACATTTTCATGCTAATTCCCTCATACAAGGTTTAGGGGAGGCAATGGCTTGGTCTTATGTTAATTGTTGATTCTTGTTGCTTTAATTTCTTGCATTGCATCATCTATAATGACGATTAAACTGTGAAGGTTTGGTAAATACTAGTATGTTCTCCCCCCATTCAAGTCCAAATACAACATTTCTTTTTTTGACACTATTCATGAGTGAAGAGAATCTTTACGATTCCTTACAATATGTAAGATAAAATCTGGTCACGTGGGATCTTGTTTGATTCACCTTTATAAGTACAATAAGATGATCAAATTTTTATATTTTTTTCTAATGTAAAACTCGAGAATATTTACGTTACAATTCGTGCATTGGCAAACGTGTAAAAGAGAAATGTTGTGTTTGGACTTGAATAGAGGGAGTATTGTTTAATGATACTAAATATACGTACCAAAATTTTCTCAATGTTATTCTTGCGTAATCAGTTCTAATTGCTGACTCGTGGCCTATTAAGATTTCTTCGTCAGCGTAAATATGTAATAGCCTGGTCCAAAGGAACAATTGTCATCTTTGCGCTCATTGTGCACCAGGGCTGTTGTACTCTAAAACTCATATCCTGGGAAAGTCCTGCTGTTGTAATTATCCGTCGCTTTGATCTGGGTTTTGACTTCTTTCTTGGGCGGTTTTGTAGCCAAATTTGACCATTTAGCTTGCAAAAGTCACTGTGGGCAATCTAATTGTTGAACATAGACATAAAATGAGGTAGTTGGCAAATTTAGGCATGGTATTAAATCTAGGTTGTTGAACCTTATCACGACAGAGTTATAAATAGTTTCAAAGGTTACTACGATCAATTTGAGGCTCAGCGGCCAAATTATCACACAACAACCTAGATTGACTCCCTGTGACCGATATCAAGACTAAAACTGAGTTTATATGCTATGCAGTTAAGCATTTTTGGGCCCCCCCCTAGTACACACCCAGTGGCACAAATTAGTAATGCTATCGTGGTGGGTAGTAGAGGTCGAATTGGTGATGAGGGTGCAATTAGTAAGCAAAGTCTTGGAGTTTACTGGGGTGAAAACTGAAAAAATGAGTTTTGGGCGTTGAGGGTGGCAGTAGTACTGCGATGGAAGTTGTGGCCGATTGGTTGTGCTGGTAAGGAAGGTATAGCGGCGTGTTGCTTTGAATATGGAATCTGTTGGTGTGGGGCTCTGGAAATGAGAAACAGAGTGTCTTTTGGCTCCAATAAAAAAAGAAAGATGGTTATTGGTATCCGTTAGTGTTTTGGGGGAGGGAATGACTAATCTCCACTAGTGTACCCTAAGATTAAGGTTGTTGGGCTCCTTGTGCCCTTTATCTTTCGCGAATTTCCTAAACCAACCCCTCCTTTTCCAGTTTATTGGTTTTCAATTTTTTTGTTGAGTGTCATTTTGAGTCTTCTTGAATGGAGGGCATTTTTATTCGGCGTGTCAATATCCCTCCTTTAGTAATGTTCGTTATAATATTACCAAAGATATTAGTTATCTTATTTCCTAACATTTGATGCTAGAGTTTTCTTATTGCTCTACTTTTCACTTGACATATTGTCCATCCTGGCATTAACTCATAGTTTTGTGTGTCATTCGAATAAAGGTGGATAAAAATATGTGAGGGTCATGTGGTATCATGGAAAGTAGTGCTTCAAGCACCAGAACATAACATCTTGTTACTCTGTTATGTTGTCATTTCTATGAAGTAGAGCTGATACAAAAGAATTTGGACGTGCAGATTTCATAGTAGACCCTTCAGCAGACATTCCTGAGGATGATGATAGAAGGATGCATCGACGCCCCTTATTACCAAGGGAGGATCAGGATGAAGATGTTGAAGACCTTGAGAGGAGAATCCAAGAAAGATATGCTAGGTCAAATCAGGCAGAGTATGATGAAGAGACTACGGATGTGGAGCAACAAGCTCTTTTGCCGTCTGTTAGGGATCCCAAGTTGTGGATGGTTAAATGTGCTGTAAGTTACCTTTTTTTTTAACTAGCTTGACTTATCAACAATGCTGTGGCTCAACAAAAATCCCTTCTTTTGTTAGATAGTTACCAATTAAGTTCCATTTATATTTCAGATTGGTAGAGAAAAGGAAGTCGCTGTTTGCCTCATGCAAAAATTTATTGATAGAGGATCCGAATTGCAAATTCGATCTGCTGTAGCCCTTGATCACCTGAAGAATTATATATATATTGAGGCTGACAAAGAAGCCCACGTTAGAGAGGTATGTAAAAGTGATTCATTAATGTCTTTCTAACCTTTTTTTTTTCTTGTCATACTACCATATCTAACCTTGAAACCTTTTCGATCTCAGGCTGTCAAGGGCATGCGCAATATATACGCACAAAAAATAACACTTGTTCCAATAAAAGAGATGACTGACGTTCTTTCCGTTGAAAGTAAAGTGATTGACCTATCTAGGGACTCTTGGGTTCGATTGAAGACTGGGATCTATAAAGGAGATCTTGCGAAGGTATATTCGTATATGGTTTATGTTTGATGATCTTTCCGCTTCCATATCTCATGTAATCCTAATTTGCTGTAGGTGTTGGATGTTGACAATGTGCGGCAAAGAGTTACTGTAAAATTGATTCCGAGAATAGATTTACAAGCTGTGGCAAATAGGCAGGTACTAGTTACTCGTATTTGTGGGGTTATCATTTGTTTAAGTTCCTAAATTTTGTACAAATAGTATGGTTTCACGAATCTGGTTGACTTTATGCCTATAGAAGCTTTATGTATCTTCATTTTTTATACAATAATTGCTTATGGTTGTTTTACTTGTAGGAGGGTAGGGATTTTGTGAAGAAAAAAGGATTCGTTCCTCCTCCTCGATTTATGAACATAGAAGAGGCTAGGTAATAGTAGGACCCTTTCCTCCAAGTCACTTGTTTGTATAGGTATATCTAGTTATATAGTTGCTAAGTTGCTGTTCGTTTTTCTTTTGACTGTATTTAGGGAACTTCACATTCGTGTTGAGCGTAGACGCGATTCTATGACAGGGGATTACCATGAAACAATCAATGGAATGATGTTCAAGGATGGGTTTCTTATTAAAAACGTGTCTATGAAGTCGCTCAGTACTCAGAATATTCAGCCTACTTTAGATGAGCTGGAGAAATTCCGGCAGCCTGGCGAGGGTGATGGTGATATTGGCAGCTTCTCATCATTATTTGCAAGTAGAAAAAAAGGACATTTCATGAAGGGTGATGCTGTAATTATCGTCAAAGGAGATCTTAAGAATTTGAAAGGATGGGTTGAGAAGGTTGAGGATGGAAATGTCCACATAAGACCAAATGAGAAGGGCCTTCCGGTAAAGTGAATATCTTTGGTCACCCCTGATGTTCAAGAGTTATCACGTATTCTGCAATTCTTATAGTTATCCCTTCTTTGTTTGTACTCAGAAAACACTAGCTATTAATGAAAAAGATCTTTGCAAATACTTTGAACCTGGGAATCACGTGAAGGTTGTTTCTGGCTCCCATGAAGGTGCAACTGGCATGGTTGTAAAGGTTGAGGGTCATGTTCTGATACTGCTGTCTGATACAACTAAAGAACATGTATGTATCTTTTTCTTTTTGATCTTTGCTTGATTTTCTGTGCTCTGTAGGCGATCATACTCAATTACCTATCCCATTGTTTTTTTAAATGTAGTTTTTGTTTGTTTTTGTTCTGTGTGCAGCTGCGAGTGTTCGCTGATCATGTTGTCGAAAGCTCAGAAGTGACAACAGGTGTCACCAAAATTGGTGACTATGAACTGCATGATCTTGTACTTTTAGAGTAAGTACTCTGTGATTTTTTGTATTTTCTACTCTTATCTAGCTACCATTTGGGCCATATTGGTCTGTGTAAATAGGGACTTTGGGAATCATACTGTCTAACTAGGTAGAAGAGCTGGTGAGTGATCAATTAGTTTAGATCTGAGGATAAGCGATGTACTGCTAAATTTTGCTGAAATGGTTAGGGTAGAAAATTGATGCTTCACTAATTTTTGCCTTCTATCATTTCTGTAAATGGAATAATAGAATTATCCATAATGGTTGGACCGGGGTCCTCTAGTTCCCATCCTCCTCCCCTTCAATTGGCAATAAAATGGGGCATAATGTAATTGAAGAACCCCATTGTCGATCTCTCTGTGCAGAAATAAGCCCTAAATTTCTTGTTTAGAATTGTGTTATGACGATATTTACATGCTGTACCGTGTCATTTGTGCAGCAATATGAGTTTTGGTGTAATTATACGGGTAGAAAGTGAAGCCTTCCAGGTGAGTTTCTGTAACACATTAAAATTATCGTGAACTTTCTATTTTGGATTATTAACTCGGCTTACAGGTGCTTAAAGGGGTACCAGACCGTCCAGAGGTGGTGCTTGTGAGGTTGAGAGAGATCAAGTCTAAAATTGATAAGAAGTTGGTTGCCCAAGATCGGTCAAAGAATGCGGTAGCTGTTAAAGATGTTGTGAGGGTTCTTGATGGTCCATGCAAGGTGTGGATTATAGAATTTTCTGTTGTATTCAAATTTCGCTGATCCTTAATTTTTAAGGTTGTTTAACTTAAAAAAGCTTTATTGAACATTTAGTTTTATGTTCATTTTAGCTTTGTAATAATGCAGTTATGTCCTACCAGCTTTTATACTGGCTTAATAATCCACACTATTTCATTACTGTATTTCTCAGGGAAAGCAAGGTCCTGTTGAGCACATATTTAGGGGGGTTCTGTTCATATATGATCGCCATCATCTTGAACATGCTGGATTTATCTGTGCCAAGTCTCAGTCCTGTTTGGTAATCGGTGGCTCAAGAGGGAACAGGGACAAAATTGTAAGGACTGTTACCTTTATGCTTCTCCTAGTTGTTTTTCTCTGATGTTTTTGGGAACCCCCCCTTTTTTTCATTAGTGTATTATATTTTTAGTATATCAAGAATGCTCAATGGGTATTGTATTTGATTGTCTAATTTCTTTTCTAACTGAATGAACCACTCAGTTTTCAGTATGCACAACTTTATTTTTGATCTTATTTGGGGCAAGGGAATGGGAGATTCTCACATGGGTATGGTTGGATGGGTTATTTGCAAGCCAATTCGGAAATGTAATGAATTGATTTGAATGTTTGAAAATGGAAAGTACAATGAATTTAAATGAAGTGGGAGTATATTACTTTTGTACTACCTGTCCAATGTAGGATGAGCCTTAATTTCTCCAATCAGCATATTTCTTTCAGTGGTGTGGCCTTGTGGGAGGATGGTGTGGGTGGGTACTTATCGATAATGTTTATACTTTAAGCAGGCTGAGTTCGTTACGTGTATAATAGCCCATTGATGTATTTCCTGAATTTTTTACGCTGTGTTCCAGAGTTAGGGGCTTTCAATCGCTCTCCTTTGTCTCAGACTTGGTCATTTTGCACAAATCTGAATTTTTTTAGTTTCTCATATGCTTCCATATGCACTTCTGTTTAGCATATCAGTTAAGTAGTTTCTGATTGTTTGTTTCTTCAGAGTGATCCACTGTTATCTTTGAGAACTCCGCAACGAGTTCCACAATCTCCTGGAAGATTACCTCCTAGAGGTCCACATTCAGATTGTGAGTTCTTCTACTTCACATGATTTGTTTGTGATACAAATACTATGTATACTTAAATGTGAAGTGAACAAAGCGGATGACTCATTTTGCCTTTTATAGTTGGAGGAAGACATAGAGGTGGCAGAGGACATGATTCTCTTATAGGGACCACAATAAAAATACGTCTTGGACCGTACAAGGGTTATCGAGGACGTGTCAAGGACATTAAGGGTACAACAGTGCGAGTTGAGTTGGAGTCTCAAATGAAAGAGGTCACAGGCAAGTATTTTGGCATGATTATCTAAACTTCAGATCTATTTTTTTTACTTATGATTCCAACCTAAATGGTGTTTTCACCTATCCCAGTTGACAGAAGTCATATATCAGACAATGTGGCAGTGACAACTCCTTACAGGTAATTGCTTACCCCATGATAATTTGATTCTAAATTTGTATTCTTGTTGACCTTTGAATCTTATATCTTTTCTCTATAAGGGATACGTCGCGGTATGGTATGGGAAGTGAGACTCCGATGCATCCTTCACGAACTCCTATGCATCCTTCACGAACTCCAATGCGGGAATCTGCAGGTTTATTTGGTTGTCTTTTACTTTCTTAAAGGACCAATTCTTCCTGACCGAAGTATTTATACCAGATAACATTGTTACCTGATTTTCTGTAGCTACACCAATTCATGATGGAATGAGAACACCCATGCGAGACAGAGCATGGAATCCTTATGCACCAATGAGTCCAGCAAGGTAAGATCAATTCCTTTTTCTGTCCTTTGCACGGGTAACTTCTAGTTAAAGCCTTCGAAGTCCAATGTACATTTTAATAAGTCCTATTGAGTTGCGTTGTCGCATTTTCATTGTTGAAGTGCTATTTGACATTTAACTCATTTGGAGGTTGTGAGACTATGGATCAATGGTTCTCTGGTTGGTAGTATTCCACATTTAACTATCTGTGTTGCTGGTCATGTTACTCATACTGCAAGTGTTGCACGTAGCCACGTAGGTGCCTTGGAGTGTCAAGCTCGTCTATTCTGTGTGTTTATATTTTGATCTTTAAAGTGTCCTAGAGTTGTGTTGACATACAACACCACAACGAAGTAACAGTGGGTGTCGCCAAAAACTCACTACTTCTTTGCTTGAAATATGGAGTACAACAAATGGTTCTCTAAAAGGTGTGTGCTTCTTATATTGCAAAGTAGCAGGAGGTGAATGCAATTCTCAAACCTTGACGCAATTTAGTTACAAACACTCTTGTACAAGGTCTTCTCATTTTGAGAGAAGTCCTAACTGCTCATGATTAAGTATGGAAGGTCATATAGTACTGAGTATTTAGTTAGTCTCACAAGAGACGCAGTCTTGTACAAGACATACACATATTATTACGGGTGATCTAGAAACCCTTTAGTGTTGAAACAATAGAGCCTTTAAGGCATGGAGCAATATTATTATTGTATAGGGCCTATTGGTATTTGGTGGCTTCCGTGTGATTGATGAATGTACAAGTCTTCATACTAGCCCTTTTGTGTGTTAGTTGTACTGTAGCATACTCAATTGTCAGAAATTCTCCCCTTTCCCCTCCCCTGAGGTATCTATTCTCATCTTTAAACCATAATGGGTTGTTGCCAGTAAGAACAATAATAATGGTGGTGCTGTAGATTTGCATGGTTCGAACAAAGCACTTCTTTTGCTGTTTTGTCACTGCTCTTCCCTCTTATTGACTTTGTAGTCACATTGTCATTCCATCAACTACAATATTAGTTACACAACACAGCTGTGTTCATTTGTTGGATTTGGCTATTTGTTGAATTTTATCTCATGTTCTTGGTTCATAACTTATGCTTGAATATCTAATTTTTGTACTGGTACTTGAAAGTGAGAAAAGAATATGTGTCTGTTGATGTCTCTTGGGTGATATTCTCTCTCTTCAAATCCAATCTCCCATGGCCACAGTTTTTCTGATTGGGAATATGAATTTATGGAGAGATTGGATTTAGAGAAAGGATCTTTGAATTTGTGGTAGGGATTTTTGGTCGAAATTGTTTTCTTTTTATCTCTGAGTTCCAGTATGAGTGTACAACTACTTTTCTTACTTCTGTGTTTTGTTTGTTGATTGGGTAAGCTAATGTTTAGCTCTATATCTTAGATGTGTGCTTCAAGCTTCATGTTCAGTTAGTGACATTATTGTTTCCAATCAAAGAAGGTGATTTAATCTAGATTCACTGACATACAGGGATAATTGGGATGACGCCAATCCTGCTTCTTGGGGAACTAGCCCTCAGTATCGGGTAAAAATTATAGCTGACAACACATTCAAAGTCAAAACAGCTGTTGTTCAATGTGGTTGACATCTTAATTTTTTCTCCAGCCTGGAAGTCCACCCTCGAGGACATATGACGCACCAACTCCTGGCGGCAATTACGTTGATGCTGGGACACCTAGAGATAGTGGTTCAGCTTATCGTATGTCTTCTACCTTACCTCTATGCCTTTTGATGCTCTGCCTTAAGTCTGATAATCTTTTATCTATTTATTTATTTTTTATTTTCAGCCAATGCTCCAAGCCCTTATCTGCCATCAACTCCTGGACAGCCAACGACACCCAGCTCTGCAGCATATTTGCCTGGCACTCCTGGTGGACAACCGATGACTCCTGGAGGTGTTGGCCTAGATATGATGTCTCCCATGATAGGTCTGACTTTTCTTAACTTGCCTCTTGTTTTTTTCCCCTATATTTATTTCGCAATAGAGTTTTGGGGTGATCATCGATCTTGACTTAGATTAACTGGACTTTTTCCAACAGTTCCCGATATAGTCCATTGCGATTGGCGACTTGCTACTTTATTCAAAATTTCACACTGGTGGAAGTAGAATTAGAGGTTTTTTAAGAAGTGTTCTGTAATTGCTGCATATTATCAATATTTTTATCATTTATAGAATTTTCAATTTGTATCAAGTCCAATGCTAGGCGAGGCAGTAGGCAAAATTCCTGTGCGCAACTTTTCGATATGTACGGCTAGCCTGGCACACCAGTTTGCAGAATCCATTGTTTCTTTCTTGTACCTCCTCCATTCGTCGTGTTATTTCTATTTCAAAAAAATTCCCACATTATCCCTTGCTTTTACTGCTTGCAAGTTTACTTGTAAGCCCTCTTGGAAATGCAAAATACTTGTAAGTAACTGTTCACATTTTATTTTTGAAATAAAAGTTTTTTTTGCAAAAACAGTGGGCTTGTGTTTGCACCTTGTCGTAACCCTTGCAACTAAGTTGTGCCCAGAAGTCAGCCCTCTCTGTGGCTGTGTTTTTTTGTTTAAATTTTCATATTCCTGTTGCTATGATTGATTATATGCAACTGGCATCTAAAATATTTTTTTTTAGGTGATATATGAACCTTGTTGTCCATTGAGTATGGAGTTATTGACTAAAGGAATGATGGTAGTGGTTGCATTAATGAAGCTTCTTATCTATTGTCTGCGTGCTCCAAAACCATTTTTAAAATTGTATATTTCAATGTCTGACGTCTGAGTATAGTTTTACTTTGGCTGTGAAGTTTCGCATTTGTGGAAATTTTATATCTGCCTTTGTTTTGAAATTAGTTATCAATGTTCTTGTCAGCATTACTGGACAACTCTGTTGCGTTTTTTGTATAGATGCGCGATACTTGGTCTTTGCAGGTCGTTGAAGATAAATTTCTTATGTATTTCTCGGTAGTACAAGTGTTACAACCTTAATTATTTATGCATTCTTTACAAATTCTTATGTTTTTGTTTTTGAGCTTGATTTTTCTCGTTCAATAGGTTATGACCTATGCCATTCTTTATTACAGCCCCACCTTTCTTAATTCATACCAATGCCTTTACTATGATGAATTTTGCAGGTGGAGAGAATGAAGGAATGTGGCTTTTGCCCGACATACTGGTGAATGTGCACAAGTCAGGCGATGATTCCATGGTCGGAGTTGTTCAAGAGGTGTTACCGGTATGTTCTCGGTGGTACATTTGAAACTTGGTTGCATGAGATTTTAGGGTGCCCGTAGGAAATTGTTTGTCTGTAGTTTTTACAACAAATCTTGCACGTTGCACTTTCAAGTTTCCAGAATCTGAAAGAAGACTAACCTTTGTTTGGATAGTAAAAATTTGGAGATATAAGGGTGGAGATTTTTCTAGTTTGGCTAGCAAATTGGGGTGGAGGACAGGAAGGAACCCATTTTTCCTTGTACAAACCAAATTATAAGATTTACCAGGAAAATGACATTGTCCCATTCCCCCTAGTGGCCCTGCACTTCCCTTCCCCCCCTTTTACTCCTCTACTCCCCCCTCTCTATCCCTCGCCTTCAATTTTTATCCAAACAAATCATATTCCCTCCTATTATTTGTAATTGCTACTTGTGTTTGTGATACAATCAAGGTGGCGACCCGAGGATGGGTGCTCTGAGATTATTTACTGAATTGAGGACAATATTGACATTTTACACATACATGATTTTCCCAAAAAGAGAGATTCAGAAAGTGAAGGAAAAATGGGTGATTCCTGAAAATAGAGGGGGGGTTTGTGAATCCAAATGCCACAAATTTGTCCGAACAGGATGTACAAGTTATCTTACATTCATTTGTCTATTAGTCTGTACCCTCTTACATCAATTTATTTATGTTTGCCTTCAGGATGGTTCTTGCCGAGTTGCTCTCGGGAAAAATGGTGATGATGAAATAGTCACTGCCCTGCCAAATGAAATTGAAGTAATTCCTCCTCGGAAAGGAGACAAAATCAAGATCATGGGAGGTGCCCAACGTGGGGCTACCGGAAAGTTGATTGGTATAGACAGTAGTGACGGAATTGTCAAAGTAGATGAATCATTGGATGTCAAGATTTTGGACATGGGTATTTTAGCAAGGGTACCGTAATCCCGACTTGTATCCTGATGATTGTAGCATCCGTTACCTAGTAGACATCATGTAAAGTTTTGTTCTATAGAACACTTGTTCATTTAGTGACAATTCTTTTCTTGTACCCTAATTTGTCTTTAGTTAAGCTGTTTGTAAGCAGTTTATCGGTTGTATTGCAGATTTTTGTGGGTTTGCAATAAGCATCCCACCTTTTGGCTTATAGCTTTTTCGTATACAGAAGTTTCATTTAAAAATTATCTACTCTGATTACAAAAAATTACAAAATTTCAGTAATAAGTATTAAAACGTTTTTGACATGTTCTCGAACATTTTGCAGCTCAAATTGTCACAGATAAAACTTTATCCGAAACTTTTTTAGTTTCCCTCAATTAGATAATGATTATCTTTGGCATAGCTAAACAAAGTTGATTTTCAATTGGTAAATGATGATTTACAATTGAATATTGTCACGCCAATGCACGCAAATAATCATATTTTCGTGTAAAACTATTACTAGGATACTTCAATCTTAGCTTCCGAAGATGGAATTAGTAGAGAGTTATAGAGGATTCGAATACGAGCTGAATTAAATTTCAACAGTTCAGCTCTTCAAGTGAACTTTAGTTTTGATTCCGTTTTGATATTAATTATGTCTATTTCAGTTAATTATGTTAGCTTGTGATGTTAGAGACTTAGAGGCCAGTTGTGGGTTCACGTGGGATATCATTACCTTTAGAGGCCAGTTAGAGACTCATTTTGAGATTCTTTTTTTTCTAAATATGGCAGTGGTAAATGGATGCATGCTACATCCCCATCTTATGACTAGCTACCTGATGGGCAATCAAATTAAGAGCACGCGGAATAAAACTAAAACTAAAACCAATACAATGAAATCTAAGTAATGCTTAAGTAATATCTTCGATAATCCCACAGGTTTGGTGATGTGCCTTCTCTTCCCCGACCAATTGGAGTAATTGGAGTACGAACTGTAGGCAGTCTGAGAGAATATACACGTGTACATAATTCTCATTTCCGACTTAAGTTTCTTTTAATGGTTTGATCTTTATGTATGGAGGTTTATTTGAATTCGTTCTTTGTGCGCTAATCTCAGTTCAATTATCTATTTGGTTAGAATGAACACCAAGCATTATCAACATATTGGAACCAACCTTGTTGACTGAAAAATAACTCTCAACTAAACAAGTACGGATTCAAAATAAAAGTTTAAACCTGATACACTGATGCTAGGAAATAACTGGAAACAAGGTAGAAGGGACACAAATCACACAGTATATAACAGATAACATGGTTCCATGAGCCTCTTAGTCACTCTCGAGTCACGACACTATAAGGTAACTATATCATAGAAGACGCTGCTGTAGGTTTCAAGCGTCCATGCGAATGATGCACCTGATGCCTTCACCCTTTGCCATCAAATCAAAGGCCTTGTTAATGTCCTTGAAGGTGATTTCATGTGTTATGAATTTGTCCAGTTCCATCTCCTGTATAAACCCATAACATAATGCTATTTAGCGACTTATTGCTTTAGAAAGCAGATGCAATTCAATATCAATTGATAATCAGAATATATTTGTGCTCTAGCATGGAATTACATGTCAGTCGCCACATCCCGTTCTTACTCTATGTGCTATAGATGCCGCCGATACCACCACACCTTTTAACCCTTACAAAGTGATCATACTGTGTGGGTGTATGACAGATGATTCTATACCACGGGTCCCAAAATTGGCATAAAATTACATGAAACAGAAATGAAACTATGGAATGCAGCGCTAGGATAACATTTTTTATTTTATTTTTGCACATTTTGCGGTTTTGGTATTGAATATTTTAGAATTGTAATTTTTATATAATAAGGCTTATATATTTTTTTGGTACGCCACTGTCACGAAGAGGGACTAAAGCAAGTTTACCTTGTTCATGTACTTCTCTACAACAACCGGTATATCAGTCCGAGGTTTGTAGTTGCCAAAGAAAGTGCCCTTCAACGTCCTTTCATTCAGAAAGTTCATGGGATGGGTTTTGAAAGCATCGTCTTTGTTTGGTACACCAACAAGTACAGCAACTCCCCAACCCTGAAATCAAAATTCCATTAGTATCTTGCACAAAAGTTGGTTCTAAATCAAGGATTCGCGATTCGATGAGTAGGATTTGAGAGCCATACATCATGGACACATTCAAAAGCCGAAATCATAGCTTGGACATTTCCAGTACATTCAATACTTCGGTCAACTCCACCATTAGTCATCTCAGCAATTACCTGAGGATAATATCATTTCAGACAGATAAACATAAACATATATAATACCAGAGAACCAAATAATGATAAACTTATTAAAAGAGAGGTATCGAGTATTAACCTCTTGCACGGGTTTGTCATGGTCTTTAGGGTTCACAAAATCGGTCACACCGAAGTTCTTTGCTGTTAACAGGTAAATATAACTTCATTAGCTCTGCTTACTTAGACAGTTATAGGCATGGTAAATGAAACAGTATTGACAGCAAGCATTGGATCATTTACCTGCTTCAAACCTACTAGGAAGGAGATCTATACCAATAATCCTTGAAGCACCACAAACTCGGGCACCTTCGCAAGCCTGAATAAGCAAGTATTCGTCAACTCTAGTTTCTATTATCACAGAATCATAAAAAGTATTCGCTACTCTAGATTACCCATGGTGAAGAACTGCTAAATTCTAAAGTTCAGAATTAACCATAGATTCCTTACTCCGATTTTAAAGTCCTAGATCTACCCATGCTGATAAGAATAAAAATACTAATGTAGGAATCGATACTAACTGCGAGACCGACAGCTCCTAGTCCGAAAACAGCAACAGTATGGCCTTTCTTTGGCTTAGCAACATTCACAGTAGCACCAAAACCTGGCACGAAAAGGGCAAAACATTTATACACCATACACTAAGCTTAGTAAATGACTAAATGGTGTCGATAACCTATAATAGAATACATATCATAATCACCTGTAGATATTCCACAGCTTAGAACACAAACTTTGTCAAGGGGTGCTTCAGGGTTGATCTTGGCAAGGGAACCAACATGACAGACAGTGTATTCACTAAATGTGGATGTTCCGACAAAGTGGTAAATGGGTTTGCCATTGATTGAAAACCTTGATTTTCCATCATTAAGCATTACACCTCTGTCAGTATTGATCCTCAATAAATCACACATGTTACTCTCCTCGGATTTGCAGTGAGCGCATTCCTTGCATTCCCCAGTGAAGACTGGCAGGACGTGATCGCCCAGCTGTAGTTCAGTCACACCTTCGCCAATGCTTTCCACGATTCTAAATTACCAAATTAACAAAGCTGTCAATCAATTTTACAAGCGACTACTTAGAAAGGACCATAGACCATCATACTAATGATGCATGATCGATCAATCAATTAAGCACAGAGTTTTAATCCAAAACAATCTCGACAGTTAAATAAGCAACTTTTCCAAACCCAACTCAGAAAAAGACCCAAATACAAACAAAACATGCATGAAAGGCAAATTGACATACCCTCCAGCTTCATGACCGAGAATGCGAGGAAAAACCGGTGTTTGGCCCTGGATCAATGTTAAAACAGCATATAAACATGAGTGAAATTGCATTATATAAAACTTCAAAAGATGAACTACCATCAAAATAATCCAAGTAAAATGTACCTTGGCCTCCCAGAAATAAACATCGGTGTGGCAAAGGGAAGTGAAGAGGATCTTGACTCGAACTTCCATCTTCTGAGGAGGAGCCACCTCCACTTCCTCCATTACTAGTGGTTTTCCGGCTTCCCATGCTACCGCAGCTGCCATACATTGAATTTCAAAAGTTGCATTACAAATGCAAATAAACATAACCCCCATTGTTTCGGGTAATTAATCACATAGCATCAACTTCACATGTGCAACTGAAAATTACATATAACTACTACATCAACTCATCAACAATGTCATGTCATAAAATTGTCTGGATATAAATTTGTCACACTAATATTAAAACTAAAATTTCATCGCCAATTTCTAAATACTAGACCTCCTTTCACACATATCACAAACCACAAACACTCGTGAGAGACGGTTTCTTATTAAGTTCTTGAGGTAACGCTTTTTATGTACCTCCTATATGTTTGTAATACAATCAATTGTTCAATTGTAATACACTCTTTTGTTCAATTAATAGATTAATAGACTATACAATCAATTGTAATACAATGGGTGATTTAGAATTCGAGCTCTATAGTACACATAACCTCGTATAAATATACAGTACAGTGCTTATTATACAACTGGACGTATAATAATATTTAGTATTTCATTTGGTCTCATTGAATGCGGGGCATATCGATCTTCAATAAAGACGGTTCGGATTCGCTCTCACAAGGAAGTAAGTGGGAGGAACCCTTTTGTTCACACAAATAGACCGGCCAGTTTTGCAAATTAATACTTTAATTTCATGATATAAATATATAATCACAAATTATTTCAGATAAAGTGATCAATAAATTGTCTGTAATCTTTAAGCGCCATTTAACAATCCATCATATAGTACAATTTTATTAAAAAAAAACATTCTAACGAAAAATACAATAATATTGCATACATTAAATAACTAACTAAAAATAGGATGAAAAATATACTAATACATAAACTCATTAATGATTTGATTAAATAGAAAAACACTAATCAATTTTACCTTTGCAACGAATAACTTGTCCAGCAGTGTTCGACATTTTTCTCTCTCTGTTTTTTTTTCTGCAAATAATTTTTTGTGCGTTTTTCAACAAATGAAAGCTCCTATTTATAAGAATTTAAGATTTTTTAAAACTGACTTTTTTTTCCTGCGCAAGAAATGTTTTTTTTGTTGTTGTCTTTTTATCCAAGCTTTTTGTGATGAAATAATATCTAGAGTGATTATATAGTAAGTGAGATATTAAAGTGATGCTTTTTATGGGATGCTAATAGAATTAAGTTTGATGATGGTATTTATAGACCACCTTTTCCATATATATTTTATTATAAAATTCAGTTGGCAATTACGTATGAAGTTGTATACGGTATGTCTCCGTCCCTCTTAAGTCGGGTATATCCGTTTTCGCATTAAGTAATACTAGTTTTAAACCCGTGTAAAAAAAAATGCACGGGTCCTAACTATATGAGCCATTATTGGATTAAATAGTATATAAATATAAATGAGTTTTTTTTTCAAACGTTACCCTAACAAATAAGACATTGAATGATTTCTCAAAACCGGACATGAAACTCATGTTGATTAAAAGCATATTTGGCCTAATTTGGTATACATAAATTTTTGTTTCGTAAGATAAATTGTATAACTAAGTTCTGTTTTTTTTATTAAGTATAAATCTATATGACGATTTCTAGAGTAAATTTTATTTTTTGGTATTTTTAGTGTGAAATTTTTTCTTTAGACTAATAACATAAATTATTTATAAATCAAAATCAAACTTTTTTCACTTGTAAATTAGTTTTTATTCATAGATTGAAATCAAATTGTTAAAAAAAATATATTTGTATGTGAGTATAGGAAAGGAGAAGAGAGAGATTAATTAATTAGCATAAAGATAGTGGGGAAGGAGATAGACTAATTAATTAGGGTAATGATAAATACAACCCACTGGGTTGTAAGTAAGAATTTAATATATTTCCTTAAGTAGAATTAAAGTTGGAATTTATGACAAAATTACGCGTATATTGATGTCACTAATGCTTGTTTTAAGCTTTTATTCCTCTTTTATACCCTTAAATACAAACCAGTGGGTTGTATATATCATTTTCCAATTAATTAGTAGGAAAGAAGGTGGGTGAGACAAATATACTTCTTTATTCACTTAAATCATCAACTAATAGGAAGATTTTAAATGATTCCTCTTTTATATATACTCCCTCCTATTCATAATAACATTCCCCTTTCCATTTTCATCTATTCACAATTACCCTTTCCTTTTTTGTTAAACTTTTATACTTATTTTAATCACATCACCCCACAATACCTCTACTTTATCTTATTTTAATCACCTAACCCCACAACAATAATTATTTTAATCACTTCACCCCACAATAATAACCCACAATACATTCACTTTCTCCAATCACCTCACCCCACCACAATACTTTACCTTATTTAATTAGGGAGCTACTTTTTATCGCCCGTGTTTTACTTAGTGTCGCCCGAATTTAGCATTGACTTTCCAATTTTACCCTTATTTATGACTTTCTAATTATATCTCCTCCTTGCTTCCAAACTTATTTTCATAACTTAAAATATCGAATCATGAACAACGGCAATTCACAAGCGATAAACGAGGTAAATTAATCGATTCGATTGTACACTTGATTCAATTTACGTTCTTATTTAGCAATTTATGGTATGCGGATGAACTATAGAGGACGTAAAATTCTGGATTTTAGTTGAACTTTTGGACTGAACTTTAGTCGGGGTTGCCGCCTCCGATCGCCTCCGGTCACTAGGTAGTAGGGGACCTGATGGTGACGGAAAACACATGACGGACCGCTCGCCTTCCTGTACAGTTCACGACATGCCCATTGGTTGTTCGTGTCGTTTTGCCGACCAGGCCACGGTGGTGTCGTGTAATTGACATGATCATACCACGGTCTTGTCGCCTAAGGTACATGAACTGTCCACGGTGGTGGCCTCTGCGTTACATGACCTGTCCACGGTGGTGTCGTGTGAGGTAGATGAGTCGTCCACGGTGTTGTCGTTTACATCACATGATAAAGCCGTGGCGATGTCGTGTAATTGACATGAAACCCTACTTTCGTTATTTTTATTATAATTAATTATTTCGTTATTTTTATCAAAATTAATTATTTCGTTATTTTTATTATAATTAATTATTTCGTTATTTTTATTATAATTAATTATTTCGTTATTTTTATTATAATTGATTATTTCGTTTTTTTTTATTATAATTAACTATTTCGTTATTTTTATTATAATTAATTATTTCGTTATTTTTATTATAATTAATTATTTCGTTATTTTTATTATAATTAGTTATTTCGTTATATGATTTCACTTTGTCGACATTTTAGTCAGTACAATGTAATTTCACTTTGTCGAGGAGGAACTGGGGAATTTGTATATGATGTACGTTATTTGGATTCAAGGCAGTACTCAAATGGTTTTTCTGCTTTAAATAGAGTACCATGTCATGTGGCCAACACGACGGCGCCATCCCCATATCATGTGGCCAACATCACGACAAACGTCATGACGTTCATCCCTCACGCAGACGAGAACCAGCGACCCTCGACGGAACCGTAAGTCGAAACAAATTCCCCATTTCCAGAGTTCATTAATTGAAAAAAAAATCGGTTTGTCCGTAAGTCGAAACAAATTCCCCATTTCCAGAGTTCATTAATTGAAAAAAAAATCGGTTTGTGTGTCACGCCGTCGGTGGTTCGTCGCAGACCAGAATCCCTATTTGCAATTGAATTTCCCATTCTATACTTAATTACAACCATCAATAGAGGAATTAAAATTTAGAGGGTAAATTACCTTAATTGTTGTTATGTTGTTCTTGTTTTGTCGTTGTCGTCTCGTCGCCGCGGCCACTTTCGTCGAATGATTGAGAAATTGAGGGACTGACGGTGGGAAGCAGGGAAAGTAAAGTATACAGTGATAGTTGGTATTAGGCTGTAAATTGTATAAGGGTAATTTCGTAACGTTAAAATTGTAGAAGGGTAATTTTGTAATTGACACGGGCGACATTAGTAGTTTTCGGGCGACAAAAAGAAAAAGTTTTTAATTACCCACCCTTAATTTTTGGTCCATTCTTGAATAGGGAAAGTTATTCTGATTAGGAGGGAGTATATAATAGATACCATTTGTGTGAAGAGACATTTTTTTGTCTCTATCAAGTATGTCTTTTTCTTATTCATCTCAAATGAACATACTTAACCCATCTTAAGCTTTAGACGGATATCTACCTCTTAAATGATAATTTGTGAGTTGTATATTAAATGAGTAACTTGTTTAGCGCTCTTATTAAATTATCGGTATATCTTGCTTAAGACGGGTAAAATATTATCATATAGTGTTAAGAAAGCCATTAATTTTGGTATTTCCTACTCCGTAGATAACAAACATGATGATTTAATATGTATTTGACACATATTTAGTTTAAGATGGATAACACTTGTCTTAAATGAGAGTTTGTGTTAAATAATTAGGAGACTAGAGTTATAAAACGGAAAAACAAAAAGGTATAACAAATAAGATAAAATAAGGACAACAAAGTTATAATATTATAAAATGAACATATTAAAAGTGGCAAAAAAAATTAGGATAAATTACAAATAACCACCACGTATTTGCTTAGTTTTACAAATAACTACCACGTATTTCTGTTTTTACAAATAACCCCCAGATTTTCATGTATACTCCCCAATCACCACCGTATATTTGAAACCGAGACTCGTTTTTCATATTTCCGACTCGTTAATGAAAAAATTACACGAAATACCTAAATTACCCCCCACTTATTTACCTTCACTGACTTTACCATATCTAACCTATATTCAATCTCGTTTTCCCCAATTCCCCAAATCAATTTATAGTTTCAAACCCAAAATCCCCCAAAGTAGTTGATTTAATTCAATCGACCATGATTCGGTCGACCATGATTTTTGTTGTTGTATGGTAAGGACTGAAGATAACTTTGGATTCAGTACGTGCGATTTCATGCGATTTCAGGCTATTTAGATTCATTTGTGATTGAAGAATCACTTGTTTCAGTAATTAGTACGAGTATATGCTTGGGTTGACTGCTATTGTTGGTATTGGGGGTTGCTCTTTGGCTATGATAACAAGAAAATTTAACATTTGCTACTGATTTGCTAGCTTGATTTTTCTTGTCTTCTCTTTCTTGAATGTGCCATCAAATCAGTAGCAAATGTTAAATTGATTTGGGGGATTTTGGGTTTGAAAGTATGAATTTTGATTTGGGGGAATTGGGGAAAACGAGATTGAATATGTTACAGTTTTGGTTAAAGTCACTGAAGGTAAGCAAGTGGGGGTAATACAGGTATTCCGTGTAAATTTTTCATTAACGAGTCGGAAATATGAAAAACTAATCTCGATTCAAATATACGGTGGTGATTGGGGAGTATACGTGAAAGTCTGGGGGTTATTTGTAAAAACAGAAATACATGGTGGTTATTTGTAAAAATATGTAAATACGTGGTGGTTATTTGTAATTTTTCCAAAAAATTAATAGAAATATATACAAAAAAACATGTACCATTGGTTACATTTTATACATTAAAATATATTATTATGAAAAAGAACCTCATATAAAAACTTTATGTGATACTTCCTCCATTCAACTCCACTCTACCACTTTCTTTTTTGTACACTATTCACAAGCGATCATATAATTGCAATTTTCTCTCAATATATAAGTAAAAAATATATTCATGTGTGATCTTGTTTGATTCGTCTTTACGAGTACATTATTAATATCTAACTTTTATAATTTTTGCAAACACGTAGCTAACGATATTTACCGTGTAAAATCTGTCTCGGCAAATGTGAAATTTTTTTTTGGTAGAGTGGAGTTGAATGGAGGAAGTATTAAAATAAGTTAACTTTATTTGAAAAGCATAATTCGATGTAATCATCATGTAAGAAGAAGATGCAAAACAAGTGTCGATACGATAGTTGATTGGAGAAAAACCATTAGATGGTAATGGAATTAGTGGAGTCTAGATTCTAGATTGTAGACCCCGGTTTTGAGTAATACTATTGGTAATACTAATTGGTACGAGTAATTACTATTTTGAATGACAACAATTTGGATTATTCTAGAGCAAGTTGCATGCAATAATAATAACTATGCAAAACTCTAATTTCCGTAATCCCAATTTCTTATTTCAGACGGATTATTTCTGCCTGAAAAATATAATAAGACGGGATTGTGTTACCACTTTTTGGTAAAATGTAACCACAGTTTATGACAACTGGTTTTCAATAGCAGTCACATCTAGCCGTAAAATGATTACAAAATTCCGTCTTATTACTTCAGACTAAAATGATCCGTTTGAAGTAAGACTAGCGGTTTAGTAATAAAGTAATGATGTCAATGAAGTTGCGATATTGCAATGAAGTCGGTGGGAGTGAGATTTGGTTACCATTTGTACGGTCTAATATTGTGTATCATATGATATGTAATTACACAAATTCTCATTTGTGACGGACACTATCCGTCGCAAGCTTAAGACGGATACCATATTCTCTCACAAAATACCCATTAAGGGTGAGTGGAGAAGCACATGGGGGGTGCCCACCTTGTTCCCTCTACCCATTTCCTCTCACAAAATACCCGTCGCAAGATCCGATCCGTCGCAAGCAAGACTTACTGATGTAATTATGTATATGGAAAAGTCTACCACGAGTCGACGGAATAAAGTATATGAAGAGTTAGTATATATTGGTGACATGGGTCGACGGAATTACGTTGTTTTTATCCACTTGTAGACGGATTAATATTTGTTTAAATACGATAAAAGACAGACTAGTTCATTATACCGACCATAAATTTGACATATCTTTCACAAGTTCGTAACGGGTTAAATATTATCACATGAGTAAAAAAAAATAAGTCATTTGTGATTTCTACGCATGTCTTTTACTCAAGTAATACATACTTGATCCGTTAGAAGTTTAGAGACTTAGGCCCTGTTCTTTTGGACTTAAACTCACCCCCTTTAAGTTCAGTTCAGCTCCTATAAGTTCAGTTCAGCTCCTATAAGTTCAGTTCAGTTCAGTTCAGCTCCTATAAGTTCAGTTCAGCTCCTATAAGTTCAGTTCAGTTCAGCTCCTATAAGTTCAGTTCAGTTCAGCTCCTATAAGTTCAGTTCAGCTCCAATAAGTTCAGTTCAGTTCAGTTCAGCTCTTATAAGTTCAGTTCAGAAAAGTTCAATTCTTACAAATTAAGTTTAGAAAAATTATACGAAATATATTATTTATGAAACCGATATAAAAACATTTGACATTAATTATTGGATACATACATTATCATTGAGACCGCCCGAAGAAATTGTAGAGTATTTCAACTATCGACATTCATTATTTTTGAATGAAAGTTGAAATGACATTTGGTTAATTGAAAAAAAAGGTGGAAGATGTTAACAAAATATGCTCTAAATGTCACAAAAGTATCAAATGTCTATTATTGTTTCTACATTCACACTCCATAATTTTATAAGGATGCATACTCTTGGAATACCTATTATACAACATGACGTGAATATTCAAGAAACAGTAGATTCAGACATGTTTGATTATAAGCGGAAAAATGCCATGTTCAAGATACGAAACAAGATAGTAAAAAAACATTTGGCGAGATAATGGATTCGTTGTTTCGAGTGGTAGTGAAGATGAAGAAGAAAGTGATGAGGAAGATGATGATATAGAAATAGATGGTTAGAAAACGATGTAATATGTGATTTATTTTTTTATCGTAATGTAAACGTAGTAATCTGTATCAACAAACCAATGTATATAAATCGGAATAATTTTATTATCTTACCTTATGTTTTAGAGTATATTTTTTTTTGTATGACAACCCTTTCCAAAAGATAATGATTATAATAAAGTTCAGTTTAGTAAAGTTTAGATTTTATAAGTTCTATTCAATTAAGTAAAATTAAGTTCAGAAAAGTTCAGCTCCTATAAGTTCAGTTCAGTTCAGTTCAGCTCCTATAAGTTCAGTTCAGCTCCTATAAGTTCAGTTCAGTTCAGTTCAGCTCCTATAAGTTCAGTTTAGAAAAGTTCAGCAAAATTCAGTCCAAAAGAACAGGGCCTAAGTCGTTTTGGATTTATAAAAGTAGAAAATGGAGTTGGTTTGATTGTCATAGACAGTTTTTACAACCTGATCATGTTTTCCGCAAAGATAAAGTGAATTTTCGAAAAGGACGAGTAGAGAAAGATTTTGCTGCTACGAGATTAACGGGTGAAGAAGTGTGAGATTGTGTGAAGCATTTTCCCAAAATTGTGGATGCAAGTAAAGCTGAATTGGACTCGTTAAAAGTTTCTCGAATTGGGTGGTGGAAACAAAGCAATTTTTGGGAACTTCCTTATTGGAGAACACTATTAATTCGTCATAACCTTGATGTAATGCATACCGAGAAAAACTTTTTCGAGCAACTGATTCACACGGTGATGGATGTGAAAAACAAGACAAAGTTTACCCCACAAGCACAAGAGGACATGTTGACAGTTTGTTCTAAACAGCGAAAAATGGATTCATTCATTTTGAATAAAGAACAAAAAAAGGTGTTGTGTGATTGGATATCCAATTTGAGATTTCCGGACGGTTATGCTTCAGATCTGAGTAGATGTGTTGATAAACACGAGTTGAAACTACAGCAAAGGGTTTCTTTCGATCCTTGCCATACATATATGGTAAGGAAAGCTTGGGAATACGCCATGAAGACCCGTTTACGTCATATGATCTACCGAGCCTCGTAGAAAGACGAGGAGCACAGGCCGAAGTGGACTCCTTTGGACTTATTTAGAAAGCTTAAGAATAGGCATGTCGAAGATCCTTCTTTCGTTGCGAGATCTCAATCAGCCTCGGCTAATCGTAGGTCGGGATGTGAAGAGAAGAGAAAGGCGTTGCCTACTCACATTATGGGTAGAAAAAACCTTGAGAATCATGGACGAAATGGTATATATACATCTTCTTTCATTTTTTATTTATTTATCTAATTATAATTTAATACTTACATATATATATCTATGTTATACTAACAAGTATTTAAATTATTGTAGGTCGGGAAAAATTCAGCTGATATCCCAAATGTCGTGCAAGTCTTAGAGAAGACAAAGAAGCACAAGTTCCGTGGATGGTTATCAAAAAAACCAGCTGAACTCTTTGTAAGTTATGCATTTTTTTCTTAAGTGATTTATGTTTGTCATTTATATATTTAATTACATTAACTATTTAATTTAAATGACAATTACTAATTCTGATCTTGTTTGTGATGCAGAATAAGATCATGTCAAAGAAGTCTGAGCTTCAAAGTTAAGGAGTCGAAAACATCGACGATCATGAGATCTATTATGAGGAAACTGGATTTGACGAGAAAGGAATGGAGATGCTACGGATTGGGACCAGCGACGGATTATTTGTTTGACCATCATAGGCACTCTGTTGCTACCTCAGCCCCGACTCAGTGCACCCAAAGTTTGGCTACTAAGTTGTCAAAGGAGAATGCGGCACTTAGGCAAGAGCGCGACGAGCAAGCTCGAAGGATTGCAGCTATAGAAGAGTACTTGAGTCAGGTTGCAAGAAATTCTACTCACAGCTGCAGACCTGGAGGTTCTAACCATGGTCGAGACGACTTTGATGATGATGGCGGCGATAATGCTAGGCACCACCCATTCATCCCTTTCCCTCCATTCACTCCGTGTGGTTGAGTGATTAGTTAATTATTTTGAACTTAAAACCTTTTATTTGTAAGACTTTACTTTTATGATATAAAATATAAACTTTGTTCATGCATGGTTTTTGTGTTACATTAGTAACTTTGTTAGACGCGTAACTGCTGGAAAACTTCTGTTATTTGCAGGTTTTTTGTCGTTTTAACGCGTATAGGGGATGCAGGAAACAGCCGTTTCCTGGAAATTACAGGCGTTTTTGCGACGGAATTTCCGTCGCAAAAATTGACTGACTTACAGCCAAGTCAAAGAAAAAGTCAATTTTAGCGACGGATATTCCGTCGCAAATATTGACTTCTTCTTTGACTTGGCTGTGTACGTGGCAAACAAGTCAAACAATTAGTCAATGTTTGCGACGGAAATTCCGTCGCAAACATTGACTAATTGTTTGACTTGTTCGCCACCTGTAATTCGTCTCTATTTATGTTAGCGACGGATATCTCGTCGCAAATAACTTGCGACGGATTAGTCTGTCGCAATAACTACTGTTTGCGACGAAAATGGGCGACGGACACTATCCGTCGCAAATCCGTCGCAAAACTGTCTTTGGCGATGGGAAAACCATGTTTTGCGACGGATTATTCCGTCGCAAAACGAGCTTTCTTTTGTAGTGATATATAACAACACACAGCAAACACATTCACTAAATTTTGGATCAAACTCACTAAAATCCTCTCAAAATCAACAATGTCAGCAAATAATCAAGAACATTTCGGACTAAAGATGCCTCTAACTGGTGTTAAGTTTTCATTTATACTCGTACATGTCTCTGAAAGTTCTCATTTTAAAGCACATTACCTATATATATGTACTGACAGTTTATTTGCCTTTGTTTTTGACTCGTAGCCTGTCGACTTCAAAACCTTGGTTGGTTGCGCGACACTTTACGGTTGTGCATTTCGAAATGCTGTTCATCTCGGAACACCCACTTCTGCTAATCTGCTATGATAAGCAGCTTAGGCAAGTATGGAATAATGCAGTCGAGGTTTAGAAGATGCGCTTATGGACCCGTAGTTAGTGCAATGTGCTTTGGAGGTCTCACTGCTGCATATGCTGGTATACATAATTGGCGTATTAAGAATCGTTGTATTGATGGTACTGCCGCGTTTCATTACATTGGTTTACTTGATGCAGCATCTGGTGCTGTTATCGGCTTGACAGAGTGTAACTCGATTCTCTACTCGCAGATAAATTGCAGTTATCCTATCATTTGTCGAATCAGGATATCGAACATTTTATTGCAGATCCTGGAAGTACTTTTTTTCAAGGTGCCCGGAGTTGAATGATTGGAGCGCTTGTAGGGGCGGCTTTCTTCATTCCCTTTGGTAAACCTTATTTCGTTCTCAACTTCTCGCACATTTCCGTCTGCCCAACTTAGTACTACGGAAATTGAGGAAACTAATAATGGGGTAGCTGATAGAATATAAGTAAATATGTAATTATTTACGTAATATTTAGTTACCTAACCTAGTCGACTGTATAGATAATTAGTTGCCTAATTATTAGCTAAAGATCCTAGTTAGTAGCTAACAAACTCATGTATATATACATCGTGATATTATCAATAATGATCATCGATTACCTTCCTTTATGGTATCAGGAACCCTAATCTTTCATCTACTGCTTCCGCTCTAATCTCCCTTCCTCTGACCTCACGTCAATTCCATGGCCCCTGATGCAAAGTCGACCTTCCATCCGGCTCTTGCCGTGAATAACATCACAAACCACATCCCTGTCAAACTCGGCATGGACAACGATCAATATCCGTTGTGGGTTGCGTTATTCACGAATCACGCCAAATCCAACCATGTCCTCCACCATATCGTCACGTCAAGGGTGCCTCCTAAAGCACCTACCACGGCCGACGAACAAGAGATGTGGGAGACACTCGACGCTACGGTCTTACAGTGGATCTATTCCACCATCACAACGGAGCTCTTGGAAACTATCATCGAGTCAGAATCCACCGCTAGAGAGGCATGGGATCGTCTCGCTAATATTTTTCAGGATAACAAAAATTCTCGCGCCGTGACTCTAGAGCAAGAGTTTTCACATGTTGAGATGGCATATTTCTCCTCCGTATCCGCCTATTTCCAACGATTAAAATCATTGGCTGATCAATTGAAAAATGTCGGCTCTCCTGTGTCCGATAGTCGACTAGTGCTTCAATTGGTCTCTGGTCTTTCTCCGGTGTACCAACACGTTGGAACGATCATTTGTCAACGCTCTCCTCTTCCTGCATTCTATCACGCGCGGTCTATGCATGTTAACCCTTGAAGAAGCAGGGCTTGCGAAACAGGCGTCGACTCAGGGCTCATCCGAGGCCTTATATTCTCGGGGACATATGAACACAGATGCTGGTTCAGGTACTGCTGCTCCGAGAAAGGTTGGTCGTGGCAACGGTTCAGGTAGCAAGAATAAAGGGAACAAAAGTGGGAAAGGCAAAGCGACGACGACACCAAATTCTCATGCTGCTGCTCCTTCTGTCGCTCCTCAGATGCCGACGGCTCCACAGTGGCCTGCTGGTTATGGGCCGTGGCAATGGCCCCCATCTCCTTGGGGTTACCCACCTTGCCCTTACCCATCGGGACCATGGGTCAGTCCGCAGTACAGTCCTCGCAACCAGCAACAGGCAGGGGTATTAGGTCTGCTGCCAAATCAGGCATATGTTGCTCAATCGATGCCAACTCAGACGGATATCGAAGCTGCAATGTATACTTTAGGACTTACGCCCCCGGAGCCATGGGTTATGGATACTGGTGCTACGTCTCACATGGCGTCGGATCACGGTACACTCTCACCTTTTATTAATTCGAGCTTTCGTAATGGTATAATTGTCGGAAATGGCCAATCAATTCCAATTAAGGGTTACGGACATACCACCCTACCTACACCACACCCACCACTTGTCTTGAAAAGCGTGTTATACGCCCCAGCTCTAGTTAAAAATCTAGTTTCCGTTAGGAAATTCACAACAGATAATAAGGTCAGTGTTGAATTTGACCCTTTCGGTTTTTGTGTGAAGGACTTGCGGACGGGGACTCATCTCATGAGGTGTGATAGTCGGGGTGATCTATATCCTCTCTCAACCAATACGAAATCAGCCGCACCAAGCACTTTTGCAGCCTTAGCTCCTTCTCTTTGGCATAGTCGATTGGGTCATCCCGGTGATCCAATTTTTAATATTATTAGGAAAAATAAATTGGTTGATTGTACTTTGAATTCCAAACAATCTATTTGTCATTCATGTCCTCTAGGAAAACATATTCGTTCACCATTTGTTTCGTCTATTTCGCGTACTTATTTGCCATTTGATATCATTCATTGTGACTTATGGACGTCTCCAATTTTGAGCTCCATGGGTCATAAATACTACTTGTTAATTTTGGATGATTATTGCCATTTCTTATGGACCTTTCCTATTTCTCACAAAAGTGAAGTTGGCTCCATTCTTTTGAAATTTCATGCCTTTGTCCAAACACAATTTGAGCGCAAAATTAAGTCAATCCAATGCGATAATAATGGAACGGAATTTATTAATGGCCTAGTTAAAAAATTTTGTGCGGATCAAGGAGTAGTTTTTCGACTCTCTTGCCCTCACACATCTTCTCAAAATGGAAAGGCCAAACGTAAAATCCGTTCTATTAATAATGTCATGCGTACACTTCTGTTTCATGCCTCAATTCCAGCAAACTTATGGCACCACGCTCTCGACTTAGCTACGTATGTTTTGAATATAATTCCTAGTAAACCAATTGCCTATAATATTCCTCTTCAATTGCTATACAATAAGTCTCCTACTTATAACCACCTTCGGATTTTTGGTTGTCTATGCTTTCCACTTAAGCCATCCACAACCATAAATAAATTACAGCCTCGTTCGTCTCGGTGCGTCTTTCTCGGGTACCCAAAAGATCATAGAGGGTATAAGTGTCTTGACTTGTCTACAAATAAAATCATTATCTGTCGTCATGTCATATTTGATGAATCGGTCTTTCCTTTTGCTTCCTCCCATCAACCTGACACACATACTTATGAATTTTTGGATGATGACGTCTCCCTCTATGTCCTTCGACACATGACTACGACTCAATCTACCCGACAAAGCCCCACACCACGAACCACCCAACCCGTGACCCCAAATGCCCAGCAAACCAGTAGCCCTCCCCACTCCACTGCTGCCTCGCCCAACCGTGTTCAGGGCCCTGGTCTCTCTGGCCAGGCCAGTCAGGTCCGTTGGTCACCAACAATCCATCGACCTCTACCACTGGTCGACCTATCCCCCCTCCTCCCTCTAAACCTACAACCCGTGCTGACCATGGCATATACAAACCAAACCTCCGCTACATCAAACCCAAACCACTTTAAAATTTGTCTCACACAGTGGCTATCTCGCCTATTCCACAAAATCCGACCTTAGCCCTTCGTGACCCAAATTGGAAACTGGCCATGGATGATGAGTATACGGCTCTAGTTAATAATGAGACGTGGGTCTTGGTTCCACGTCCTGTGGACGTGAATGTCATACGGTCTATGTGGATTTTTCGTCATAAATTTAATTCTGACGGTTCCTTTGAAAGGTATAAAGCTCGTCTTGTAGGTGACGGGAAAACTCAACAAGTTGGTGTTGATTGTGGAGAGACGTTTAGCCCTGTCGTTAAACCCGCTACAATCCGAATGGTCCTATCTATTGCTCTATCAAAGTCTTGGTCCATTCATCAACTTGATGTGAAAAACGCCTTTCTCCATGGTGCACTTAATGAGACGGTTTATATGTATCAACCAATTGGGTATCGAGACAAAACACGACCCGATCATGTTTGCCTCTTAAAGAAATCGCTCTACGGTCTCAAACAAGCACCACGTGCTTGGTATAAACGGTTTGCAGATTATATTGCTCGACTTGGCTTTGTTCATAGTAAAGCTGATCACTCACTATTTATTCTTCGACATGGACACCATCTCGCTTATTTGTTACTCTATGTCGACGACATAATTCTTACTTGTTCTTCGGAGTCCCTGCGAACGGGTATTATGCGTGATTTGCAATCAGAATTTGCCATGAAGGATCTAGGTTCTCTCCATTATTTTTTGGGTATTTCCGTTACACGGTCCGCCTCGGGTATGTTCCTGTCTCAAGCTAAATATGCGACTGAAATTGTTGAGCGGGCTGGAATGTCAAGTTGCAAGTCAGCCGCGACCCCTGTTGACACTAAGGCTAAGTTAAGTGCTTCTCCCTCCGTCCCTTGTGACAATCCCACTTTGTACCGTAGTCTCGCCGGGGCTCTTCATTATCTCACTTTTACAAGACCCGACATCTCCTACGCAGTACAGCAAGTGTGTCTTTTTATGCATAATCCGATGAATGAACATATGGCTGCTCTTAAACGCATTATTCGCTATGTCAATGGCACTCTTCATCGTGGTTTAATGCTCGCCCAATCTGCTCCTACACTTCTCACAGCATACACCGACGCGGATTGGGGTGGGTGTCCTTTTACTAGGCGTTCCACGTCTGGTTATTGTGTTTATCTCGGTGCTAATTTAATTTCATGGGCTGCCAAACGTCAACCCACTTTATCCCGGTCTAGCGCAGAGGCCGAGTACCGTGGGGTCGCAAATGTTGTGTCCGAATCATGCTGGCTTCGAAATCTCCTCGTCGAGCTTCATGTTCCTATGACGAAAGCTACCCTTGTTTATTGTGATAACGTAAGTGCAGTTTATCTCTCGGGCAATCCAGTACAACATCAACGTACCAAGCACATTGAAATGGACATTCATTTTGTTCGTGAAAAAGTTGAACGGGGTAAAGTCCATGTTCGTCATATTTCTTCGCGTTATCAGATTGCGGATATTTTTACAAAAGGACTACCTCAGGTTCTATTTGATGATTTCCGTGACAGTCTCAATGTTCGATTACCTCCAGTTTCGACTGCGGGGGTGTGATAGAATATAAGTAAATATGTAATTATTTACGTAATATTTAGTTACCTAACCTAGTCGACTGTATAGATAATTAGTTGCCTAATTAGTAGCTAAAGATCCTAGTTAGTAGCTAACAAACTCATGTATATATACATCGTGATATTATCAATAATGATCACCGATTACCTTCCTTTAGTAACATTAGACAACAAAGTAATAATGCACCTTACACTAAATGCAGGTATCTCTGTTCAGAAGATGGGTAACAGATATAGAGAAGCTCTTCGCCTCGAGCAAAGTGAGGAAGGAGATATCGAACATGGCACCGGAGCAATCGAGAAACACTTGGAGGTCCAAGGTCAACAAATGGTTCATCATCAAGATTCTTAGCTATGACAAAGTAAAAACTATCTTTACTGTTATGTTTATGTAGCATCACAGATGTAAATGCTGTGTATTGAATTGCAGACTTCAAAACTGAAAATTCAAATTATGACGGAAATGGAGATGGAATGGTCATTTTGGGTGTAATTTTTGACCTGGGAATATTTTATGGGGGTAAATTATTAAAAAAAAATTAAAAGGGAGTTATTTTAGAAAAGTGGTTTATAAAAGGGAGTAATTATTAATTTACTCTAAAATTTGTGATCTTTATTAGTCTTTCATTTCTCTAAGTTTTTGAACGAAAACCCATTAATCATCCATGTATGAATGTAATGAGATGAAAATATCCGATCATGGAACCTGTCATTTACATGATCTTCGTTTTAAGCACTAGATTAAAACATCTTCGGAATAGTCTTTTATTAATCGTATGGACGTTTAATGTCAATGTAACATGTGTTTTCCGGAATTATGGGTTTTAGCTTTCATGTGGAATTTTGACGCCAATACCATTATTATGTGATGCTAGCAGCCTGGCACATATCAATGCTAATCGAGTCCTTTAAATCGGTTTAGAATACGTCGGACAGGTTTTCCCCGTCTACACTCTCCAAGTCTTTTGGAAATGCAATTACTTTCATGCAAGAATGAAGAAGCAAAACGCTATAATATCTGACTGATCTGATTACCATGGATCAGTAAAGACTATTCTCCAAACTTGACAATCTGTATCTTACGATACGATATCAATCAACCCATTTTTAGTAAAGATATACTGATTTACCTATCAAAAATTTCAACGACAAAAGTAACAGTTCGACGATGATTGATCGCCGTGACACACGAGAATATTAGTCTTTTCACTTAGCCCCTCCCCAACGCTACCTATGCAACTACTATTAGTTTGTACCCAAGTGACATACTTTCCTAATTTTTCCGAAAAAAGACCTTAAGTCTTATGAGGCGTATCCAAGTGAAAAGTGACATCCCAAAAATCACCTGAACCATCCCGCAGCGGAAATGAACAATAAATCAGGGGACCGTTCAATAGTCACAAAATAAAATAAAAGCTCTTATCCGTTTCCATTAGAATAATGTTCGTTATCAAATGGTGGGTCTGGGTTGTTCAATAATCTCCGTCCATATTCGGAATAATGTTAATTGGTTGATTTGTAGAAATGTTGGTGGTTAAATATATATAAGACTAGAAAGTGCCCAGTGTATATCAAAGTACTTATAATCGGGACTGTAATAACAAATTCGTGTTAATCTGTAAATAACAATAGAAGAACACAAATGAAGATACAAAATAATAATTTTATTATAGGAAATTTTTGGGCTTATTAACCTTTGTCTTATGGGTTTGAGTCCAATTTTACGTCTCATACTTTGTATCAAAAATATAGTACACTCATGTCCCGACTGGACCGATTTTATATTTTTGAAAAGACGGACTGAACACTGCTATACTTGTTTCGGGCTAAAAATCCACCGACCCATTTTCAAGACGATAAATTTTCCCATAAGTCAACATTTTGACTTTGACTTATTTTAATAATGTGAGACACATTTTTATGTATACAGGCACAGAGCGAGTATCTTTTTTCCAAATTTTTCACAGGTTGACAAAGATACATTTTGTAAATCAAGTTTGGCAACAAAGTTAGTTGAGATACGGAAAAAAAGCATCTTTCTATTATGAGATAAGTAACGGAATTTAGTTCATCCCACCACCATTACAGTATTCCGTATCCCCCAACAATATGTAACTGCATTCTAAAATCCTTGACGAACACGCAACTGATTTCCACTATATACACCTTTCATCACTTACATTCACATAGTTTCAGATCAAACCCAATTTTAATCTCAAATATTAATCATCAACAATATAATATAATGGCAGATAATAATAATAATAATAATAATAATAATAATAAAAAGATAGTAATAGTAATGGTGCCATACCCAGCACAAAGCCACCTTAATATGTCCTTAAACCTGTCACACATTATTCTTTCATCGACACAGAATAATATCCCGGTTCATTATGTATCGTCGACACAACATATTAACCAACTCAAGGTCCGTCACCCGGACCTTACTGATATTAATAATATCGACACGGGTCTTATTTTCCAGGAATTTCCAATGCCTTCTTGTGACCAACTTGTTGACGTTTTCCGAAATGTCCACCATCTCACCACCCCTGTTTCTGGCCTTCTCCGCGATCTCTCTGCCTCGTATGACAAAGTGGTCGTTATCCATGATGCTTTAATGGCGTCGGTTGTCGAGGACGTGACGGGTATCCCAAATGCTCAGGCGTATACGCTTACAACTGTTTCTACCTTCTCTATTTTTGTTAACACGTGGAGGGTATGTGCGTACTTTATAGTGTTCATGATTGTTGTCTAATTGCCATCTTCTGATTTATTTTCTGAAAAATGATAACGTCTTTAGCATATGAAGTATACAATACGGAGTACGTCATAATGTAGTATGGAGTACTTCGTAATAATCTTATACTATCAAGTAAACTCGGCTGACGTATCTAACTAAAATTCGGTTTGGGAGTACTTCGTAATAATCATATATCAAGTAAATTGGCTGACGTATATGGCTAGAAATCGGTTTGGGAGTACTTCGTAATAATCATATATCAAGTAAATTCGGCTGACGTATCTAGCTAAGAATCGTTAGGAATCGGTATTAGACATGATTTAGGAATCGGTAGGCATGACAGCCCAAACCTATGATCATTGCATTATAAATGCGTAACCCGGTCACAACTTGGTGTGGACGTGTGGTAGACGATATTGAAATCAATTGGTCTATAGCTGTGTATGTGTTATGCAAATTATATTCATAAACTGTGATCATAGTGTTATAAATACAGACGATATTGTTACAAAATGCAGCAGCAGCAGCAATCTCGATCAATAACTGAGTCGCAGTTTGGCGTACGTCTACTTACCATCGTCTCATTATTGGCAGGCGATTCCAGAGAAACCATTTGAACTAGACTCTCCGGATGTTCTCCCAACTTATCTTCCTACTGTAGCAGACACATGCATCCCCTCTGACTTCGGCACCTTCATTGCTAAGCAGTGGGCGCTGAACCTTCAAATTGATGCCGGGTTTTTATACAATGGGAGCAGGGCGGTTGAAGGCACTTACATTGGATTACTCGAAAAATTGTATCCTTTGAAGAAGCATTTTGCAGTTGGCCCTACTATCAGCAGCAAGTTTGTGCTAAGTCACTCCAAATCTGATCAGAATGCTTGTGCTAAAGTGGCAGCGGATTCAAATTTGCCAGAGAAGGTACACAATTATTGTCATACGAAACCTGTCTATTATGACGTACTATATCATAACATATTATAGTGTAAACGTCTTTAGAAGGTACAGAATATTTTCCGGCTTATAAGTTATAACGAAACTGAATGTGATATGCAATTAGGTGCGCACACATGCTAGACACGGATGCTTAACGTGGCTAGATTACCAAGGGAAAGATTCAGTGATCTTTGTCTCATTCGGAACAACAGTAACACTCCCTGAAATGATAATCCACGAAATAGCAACCGGATTAGAGAAAAGTGGGCATAAGTTCATATGGGTGATCCGACAAGCTGACAAAGGGGATATCTTCATTGATGGAGACAATCATGTAGATATGGAAGTAAAGAAGCTTCTGCCAGATGGGTTTTTCGAGAGAGTCGGGGACAGGGGAATGGTAATCAGCGGAGAATGGGTCCCACAGCTTGAGATTCTAGGTCACCCTTCAGTTGGAGGGTTCATGACCCATTGTGGATGGGGATCCTTGACTGAAAGCATGACAATGGGTGTCCCCGTCATTGCTTGCCCTATACATTGCGACCAGCCCTTGAACTCGGCTCTGGTGACCCAAGTGCTAAAGGTTGGTTTCCTCATTAGGGACGATCTTTGGGAGACTCGAGAGCACATTATAACCTCAGACATGATGGAGAATGTGGTGAAGAAGCTGATGGGTTCTGAGGAAGGGGAGGGAATGAGAAAAAGGGCTAAAGACATCGGTCAAAACCTCCGTGATTCTATAGCTCAAGGTGGTGCATCTCAGCTGGATATGGATTCTTTCATCGCTCATGTGACACAAGCATGAGGACTACATCCTGTAGTTTTGTTATAATGTCATGTTTTGCAGTGTTTCAGTTTTTTTACTGGAGAACTTGTCTCTCAGAGTCAATAAGTCTTGGATTCGTCTGTTGTGCCGCGTGCCAGATATTGTAGTACTAAGGAAGTAAGGATGGCCGATGAGTGAGTAGTTTGACAAATACTACAGAGTCTGTAGTTGTTTTCAATCCATTCAGTACTCACGCATTGCATACCTCTTATGATAAAGATGTACTGTAACATCTTACATTCAACTGTAATACGGGAGAAGAGCATTTAACATCTCATCGTCTTCTCGAACCGGCTATGAAAATGCAACTTCTCACCCTATCCTACACAGTGATTTACCGACTATGAAATAATGATTCAGACGTTTAACGAAATCTCTCTTGCGCTACAATTCAGGTGAAATCGAAATTTTGTCGGAGTAAGCTACAAGAGACAAACAGGCCTATATGGATATAACAAAGAACATTAATGCTTCGCTACAAGAGACAAAATGAGCGGTAGTTGAGTTGTTAGTTGTTAACATGAGTTATGTGTGTCAATTAGAGGAAGCAGAGAGTTGAGCGGACCATTGAGAATGACTGGGACCATTAAGAGTGAGTCGGCTATATGATTGGTCCAATGTAGACCTGCCAAAAGGGTTGGACGGGTTTAGTTAGAACACATGTCAGTCAATACTCAATATGGACGAGTCACACACTCACACATGAAGTTTGGATCGTGTTTAGGTACTCTAATGATTTTGTTCATGTTGCAGTAGCCAAATGCTCCTGAGCCGGTGAGCCCTGAGATTTATTACTGTTAAATTATGCAAATGGGCCTAGGCCGCACCCAAATGGCTTAGAATGAAATAATTGAAATTACAGCAGAACGGTCAAAGCCCATATTGGAAACAAGAATAAAGTTGTTAAAAAAATTGGACCATCTCGCTGATAAAAAGATTTATGGTCTCTTTCCGGTTAAGCGAGGTTAGCAATGCGTTCATTCAAATAGAGCTTTTAGCAGACTTGCGAGCTTGGACACCATCTGTATCCCTAAGCAAAACGGTCTAAATTTACCGAAAACAAAAGGAAAAATGTTGAAAAAAAAATTTGGACCATTTCTCGATTTATGCGTGTCATCCTTGCGCAGGGGCCATGCTAATCTTCTCTGTATCCTTCCAATTTTATCAGATGTGGTACGTAAGTTATAATTTCAAACTCAGGGACCAAGGGTGAAGAATTATGTATATAAACTTAGTTATAATTTCAAACTCACCGATGTGGTACGTAAGTTTGAAAGGCGCGACTAAAATTTTGTGTTCTTAATGAAGTTTGGATGGTGTTTAGGTGTTCTAATGATCTTGTTTTATTATGCAAACGGGCCTAGGCCGCATCCAAATGGCTTATAATTACAGTTCAGGGAAATGTGCATCATACTTCGAAGAAAACACCATTTACTGAGTTGTTGACAGAGAATCGTAGAATAATCATCGGCCTCAGAAGTGGAACACCCACCTTCACCATCTTCAGTTATATTTTTCTCAGGCCGTTGTGTTTTGCTCGCAACTGTTGATGATGAACAAGAGATTTGTAAAAGAATAATCAATTACTCCGTATATGATACATAAGAGCTATGATTACTGGACTATGAGCCTTGTTGATGATGAGAAAAACCGAATAACAATCGTATTACCCCAACGAGACAACTACTTAATGGCGAGGTACAGGATATCGAATCCACACTACTATTGAAGATGTAACTTCTCATCCTACCCTACACACTAATGTACTACATATTGAAAACCAAACATAACATCAGAAACATCATCTTCATTTGACTATTATTATAAGAATCTTTAAACGTTGTTCAGCAATCAGTTCCTAAGACCAGACCGCCTCTTAGTACTTCGTGAAAGCTTCAGCACAATGCTTGCGATCTCCCTTCTTGCGCGGTCTGAGAATATCATCACTATTCACTCCTTGCATTTCCATGACCTTTATATAACCCCGCGTTGTATTTATTGCAAAAGTTGTACGTAAATAGTCCATTTTTATTGTGTTGCTCTTACACGATTAGACGTAATTTGATATAGTGAGAAGGAAATAACAAAAGATTACCGATAGGATAGGAGATGGTACTGTCCACGACTGATAAGGCCATGGCAGACAGGACGCATTGATGAGGAGACGACATTGGCGCTTAAAATGATAATTCATACATGCCTAATGATTTAGGACCGACTAGGCGACTATGGAGTAGTAACAAAGAAACAAAGGGACATATACAGATAAAACACGGGACATTAACACTGACTCTGATACCGTGTCAATAAATCATCTCAACTAAAAGTTTAAGCTGATGGTTAGAGTTCCAAGATCAATTTCGTAAAATTGGTGTTAATATCAAGTGTAACTCTTGCTTAAAACGGTTATTATCTATCTTATGCTTAAGATGGTCAAATACTAACATTCGGTGATAAAAAATACTGCAAATATTTCAAGAGTTAAGAGTTATATATAGACAGATTAAGGCGAAATTGACCATTTCTACATTACATGAATTTAATATAATGTCATGGTCTGCCGTCTGTGCCTCTGGTCGTAAGTAGCCCACCTAATGAGAGTTTTATGGGGTTCTAGAGAAACGAGACAGAGTGTAAGAACTCGATTCTCTACTCGCAGTTAAATTGCAGTTATCTTGTCATTTGTCGAATCAGGATATCGAACATTTTATTGCAGATCCTGGAAGTACTTTTTTTCAGAGTGCTCGGAGTGGAATGATTGGAGCGCTTCTAGGGACGGCCTTCTTCATTCCCTTTGGTAAAACTTATTTCATTCTCGACTTCTCGTATATTTCCGTCATTTCCGTCTGCCCAACTTAGTACTACTGAAATTGAGGAAACTAATAATGGGGTAACATTAGGCAACATACTAATAATGCAAATTATGCTAAATACAGGTATCTCTGTTCAGGAGATGGGTAAGAGATATAGAGAAGCTCTTCGCCTCGAGCAAAGTGAGGAAGGAGATATCGAACATGGCACCGGAGCAATCGAGAAACACTTGGAGGTCCAAGGTTAAAAAATGGTCATCATCAAGATTGTTAGCTATGACTAAGTAAAAACTATCTTTACTGTTATGTTTATGTAGCATCACAGATGTAAATGCTGTGTATTGAATTGCAGAGTAATTTTCAAGTAAAATTTGTGATCTTTATTAGTCTTTCATTTCTCCATGTTTTTGAACGAAAACCCATTAATCATCCAAGTATGAATGTAATGAGATGAAAATATCCGATCATGAAACCTGTCATTCACATTATCTTCGTCTTAAGCACTAGGTTAAAACCTCTTCGGAATAGTCTTTTATTAATCATATGGACGTTTAATGTCAATGTAACATGTGTTTTCCGGAATTATGGGTTTTAGCTTTCATGTGGAATTTTGACGCCAATACCATTATGTGATGCTAGCAGCCTGGCACATATCGATGCTAATCGAGTCCTTTAAATCGGTTTAGAATACATCGGACAGGTTTTCCCCTCTACACTCTTTAAGTCTTTTGGAAATGCAATTACTTTCATGCAAGAATGAAGAAGCAAAACGCTATAAAATTAAAGCTCTTATCCGTTTCCATTGGAATAATGTTCGTTATCAGATGGTGGGTCTGGGTTGTTCACTAATCTCCGTCCATATTCGGAATAATGTTAATTGGTTGATTTGTAGAAATGTTGGTGGTTAAATATCAGTTAATGGATGGTACCTCTGAGGTATTACCTCCAAGGGTATGAAAGTCTTTTTATTCATTAAAAAATCAACTAAAACAAAATTCCATTAAATTGGCAAATAAGATAACTAATTACCACATTATTAGGAAACAACAGTTAACATCCCAAAATCAATTCATCGTTTCCTCTCATTTTACCCAAAAAAACATAAAAATCAACTATTATTATTATTATAATGATCAATGGCAGAAATTTCAACAGATATCATGCAATTAGAGGTGATGAACGACTTGGATATGACGGACTCTACACCAATTGATGAGCAAATTGAAGAATATAGCAATGATTGTAATTCTCTTGTATTAGGTATCTATCGTTTTCAAAATTCTTATAAACCCTAGTATTAATTGACAAGTACTTAACACTATGATCAATAGAGTTTGTTTGGTAAAATTATTATAAATATTTATTGTACGTTGTTGTTGTAGTATTAGTGACGCTAATATTTTAGTTGTCGGTAGTCTTTTTTTTTTAAACCTCGATAAATAATACAGCAATTTTAGTAATTTTCTATGCTATAAATGTGTCGTATTTTTTTTATTCAGTGAAGTACACACAAAAAATCTCACATAATGCTCGGAAACTTTAGTTCAATGCTCGGAAAAATAAGTCCGTTCAATGCTCGGAAAAATAAGCAAAATCTCATAAAAATAAGACGACTCAGAAACTTTGGTTCAATGCTCGGAAAGTCTCAGAAAATGAGCAAAATCTCATGTAAGTCCGTTCTATTGTTGTAAATTGGATTAGTCGTCTTTGAATATATTAGGTGAAATACTCAGAAATTTTGTTTTAAAACTCAAAAAACTAAACAGCTCAAAAAGAGTATCACGATACTCAAAAAGTTTCATAAAATTTGTATAATCTCACATAAGTCTGTTTTATTGTTGTTAATTGGATTGGTCTACTTGGAAAATGATACTTGGAAAATGATAGTTGAATAAATATTTATAATAATTTTACCAAACAAACTCAATTGATCATAGTGTTAAGTACTTGTCAATTAATACTAGGGTTTATAAGAATTTTGAAAACGATAGATACCTAATACAAGAGAATTACGATCATTGCTATATTCTTCAATTTGCTCATCAATTGGTGTAGAGTCCGTCATATCCAAGTCGTTCATCACCTCTAATTGCATGATATCTGTTGAAATTTCTGCCATCGATCATTATAATAATAATAATAGTTGGTTTTTATGTTTTTTTTGGGTAAAATGAGAGGAAACGATGAATTGATTTTGGGATGTTAACTGTTGTTTCCTAATAATGTGGTAATTAGTTATCTTATTTGCCAATTTAATGGAATTTTGTTTTAGTTGATTTTTTAATGAATAAAAAGACTTTCATACCCTTGAAGGTAATATCTCAGAGGTACCATCCATTAATTGCAATTATGGAGAGTAGTCCCAAAAATGATGAGAGGATTTTGTATTTGACTCTTAGGTTTTTGTTTTAGTGTCAAACTCTCTGCCAAAATCCCTTGCTTTTGTACGTATCAAAGTAAACAAAAAAACCAATACCTACTTTGATGCTTTGACCTTTCCACCTTTTGTGTCAACAAACCAAAAATTTGACCAAGTCTTATGCTTTTGTTACTTCCCCAAATGTGCACGTCTCTTGTAGTCTTGTACTCTTGTGGAGTTGTGGACTTGTGGTGCTGCTTTCTTTTTATTTCTTATAGGAAATTTTTGGGCTTATTAACCTTTGTCTTATGGACTTGAGTCCAATTTTACGTCTCATATTTTGTATCAAAAATATAGTACACTCATGTCCCGACTGGACCGATTTTATATTTTTGAAAAGACGGACTGAACACTGCCATACTTGTTTCGGGCTAAAAATCCACCGACCCATTTTCAAGACGATAAATTTTCCAGTAAGTCAACATTTTGACTTTGACTTATTTTAATAATGTGAGACACATTTTTATGTCTATAGGGACAGCTCGGGATTGGGTCACGTACACGAATTTGTGTGTTTTAGCGTGAGACGGTCCCGATTTTTGAATTTGCACCTGCCAGAAATATAGTTTGATCATTACCCAACATGATAAAATTTGGGACGTGCTTTTTCACATACGAATTTTACTTTTTCACATACGACATTTACAATATTACCCTAGTCATTTTTTCATTCCCTCACAATTAATTTTTCCTCGCTTCCCTCAACTTCCAGTAACCACTTCCATTCACCTCATTTGGTCACCATCTCCGATCAATCGCCGGAAAACTTTGCTCCGGCCAACCTCGACTTCCAACTATTTAGAATAGAAGAAACCAATTGATTTTTAAAAACAAAAAATCAAACCAAAACTACAGACAACCGACAAAAGTTCCTAATCCTACATTTAAAAAAAAAAAAAAAAATCAAATCACAGCAAACAACTGCTAGTCGTTCACCACTTGTCCGGCTGTCCCATCCGTTACCATAACCACCCGACCTCCGTTCACCACCGTTGTTCACGCCGTCACGCTGACCACCCCCGTCGTCCGACAACTCCAGTCGCCAACCTGACGCCGACAACCCGACGCTGATAACAAGCAACCTGTCATCTCCCTTAGCATCACCACCAAATCTCCGTTCAACACCTATCCCAGCCCACAACCTGACGCTGACCACCCCACAGCCAGAACAAGCGTCAACCAATGTTCATCTCACTACATGTAAACCCTAATTAATAATGTCGCTAAGCATATTAATTTCAGTAAAAATTAAACTTAAACATTTCAAAAAAAACATATTAATAATCGCTAATAAACAAAATTATTTCACTAGTTGGAAAATTCTAATCCATTATTCAAGTTTTAAACTAATTAGATTTAATATTAGGGAAAGATGTACCTATAACTATAAGAGTTAATTTGATTATGCTTAGAAAAATGGGTATGATATGGAAATTTTATAAAAAAATGTATACGAAAGAGTAAAGTTCGTATGTGAAAAAGTAATTCCGTAAAATTTTAGTCTCCTAGTACCATCATATCTTCGACTTGGACTTCTAATCATGCTCGGATATGATCTCTTCCGTAACTGATAAACTTTGAATCTCATCTATTAATTTATTCCTTTTCAAGATAGAGATTGCATTGGTAGTCCTTGAGTGCTAATCAAATTTTAAGTCGTTTAAACCTCCAATTACTATAAAACCAAAGGTAAGTTTCACAAATTTTTTATATTCTTATAACAATAACAACACAAACACAAACCTACACCTTTCATCATTTACATTCACATTGTTTCAGATCAAACCCAATTTTAATCTCAAACATTAATTATCAACAATATAATATAATGGCAGATAATAATAATAATAATAATAATAAAAAGATAGTAATAGTAATAGTGCCATACCCAGCACAAAGCCACCTTAACATGTCCTTAAACCTGTCACACATTATTCTTTCATCGACACATAATAATATTCCGGTTCATTATGTTTCGTCCACACAACATATTAACCAACTTAAGGTCCGTCACCCGGACCTTACTGATATTAATAATATCGACACGGGTCTTATTTTCCAGGAATTTCCAATGCCTTCTTGTGACCAACTTGTTGACGTTTTCCGAAATGTCCACCATCTGCGCACCCCTGTTTCTGGCCTTCTCCGCGATCTCTCTGCCTCGTATGACAACGTGGTCGTTATCCATGACGCTTTAATGCCGTCGGTTGTCGAGGACGTGACGGGTATCCCAAATGCTCAGGCGTATACGTTTACAACTGTTTCTCCCTTCTCTATTTTTGTTAACACGTGGAGGGTATGTGCGTATTTTATAGTGTTCATGATTGTTGTCTAATTGCCATCTTCTGATTTATTTTCTGAAAAATGATAACGTCTTTAGCATATGAAGTACTATACAATACGGAGTACGTCATAATGTAGTATGGAGTACTTCGTAATAATCTTATACTATCAAGTAAACTCGGCTGACGTATCTAACTAAAATTCGGTTTGGGAGTACTTCGTAATAATCATATATCAAGTAAATTGGCTGACGTATATGGCTAGAAATCGGTTTGGGAGTAATTCGTAATAATCATATATCAAGTAAATTCGGCTGACGTATCTAGCTAAGAATCGTTAGGAATCGGTATTAGACATGATTTAGGAATCGGTAGGCATGAGCAGCCCAAACCTATGATCATTGCATTATAAATGCGTAACCCGGTCACAACTTGGTGTGGACGTGTGGTAGACGATATTGAAATCAATTGGTCTATAGCTGTGTATGTGTTATGCAAATTATATTCATAAACTATGATCATGGTGTTATAAATACAGACGATATTCTTACAAAATGCAGCAGCAGCAGCAATCTCGATCAATAACTGAGTCGCAGTTTGGCGTACGTCTACTTACCATCTTCTCATTATTGGCAGGCGATTCCAGAGAAACCATTTGAACTAGACTCTCCGGATGTTCTCCCAACTTATCTTCCTACTGTAGTAGACACATGCATCCCCTCTGACTTCGGCACCTTCATTGCTAAGCAGTGGGCGCTGAACCTTCAAATTGATGCCGGGTTTTTATACAATGGGAGCAGGGCGGTTGAAGGCACTTACATTGGATTACTCGAAAAATTGTATCCCTTGAAGAAGCATTTTGCAGTTGGCCCTACTATCAGCAGCAAGTTTGTGCTAAGTCACTCCAAATCTGATCAGAATGCTTGTGCTAAAGTGGCAGCGGATTCAAATTTGCCAGAGAAGGTACACAATTATTGTCATACGAAACCTGTCTATTATGACGTACTATATCATAACATATTATAGTGTAAACGTCTTTAGAAGGTACAGAATATTTTCCGGCTTATAAGTTATAACGAAACTGAATGTGATATGCAATTAGGTGCGCACACGTGCTAGACACGGATGCTTAACGTGGCTAGATTACCAAGGGAAAGATTCAGTGATCTTTGTCTCATTCGGAACAACAGTAACACTCCCTGAAATGATAATCCACGAAATAGCAACCGGATTAGAGAAAAGTGGGCATAAGTTCATATGGGTGATCCGACAAGCTGACAAAGGGGATATCTTCATTGATGGAGACAATCAAGTAGATATGGAAGTAAAAAAGCTTCTGCCAGATGGATTTTTCGAGAGAATCGGGGATAGGGGAATGGTAATCAGCGGAGAATGGGTCCCACAGCTTGAGATTCTAGGTCACCCTTCAGTTGGAGGGTTCATGACCCATTGTGGATGGGGATCCTTGACTGAAAGCATGACAATGGGTGTCCCTGTCATTGCTTGCCCTATACATTGCGACCAGCCCTTGAACTCGGTTCTGGTGACCCAAGAGCTAAAGGTTGGTTTCCTCATTAGGGACGATCTTTGGGAGACTCGAGAGCACATTATAACCTCAGACATGATGGAGAATGTGGTGAAGAAGCTGATGGATTCTGAGGAAGGGGAGGGAATGAGAAAAAGGGCTAAAGACATCGGTCAAAACCTCCGTGATTCTATAGCTCAAGGTGGTGCGTCTCAGCTGGATATGGATTCTTTCATCGCTCATGTGACACGAGCATGAGGACTACATCCTGTAGTTTTTCTATAATGTCATGTTTTGCAGTGTTTCAGTTTTTTTTACTGGAGAACTTATCTCTCAGAGTCAATAAGTATTGGATTCGTCTGTTGTGCCGCGTGCCAGATATTGTAGTACTAAGTGAGTAGTTTGACAAATACTACAGAGTCTGTAGCTGTTTTAAATCCATTCAGTACTCAAGCATTGCATACCTCCTATGATAAAGATGTACTGTAAGCTGTAACATCGTAGATTCAACAGTAATACGAGGGAAGAGCATTTAACATCTCATCGTCTTCTCAAACCGGCTATGAAAATGCAATTTCTCACCCTATCCTACACAATGATGTTCCAACTATGAAATAATGATTCAGACGTTTAACGAAATCTCTCTTGCGCTACAATTCAGGTGAAATCAGAAATTTTGTCGGAGTAAGCTACAAGAGACAAACAGGCCTATATGGATATAACAAAGAACATCAATGCTTCGCTACAAGAGACAAAATGAGTGGTAGTTGAGTTGTTAACATGAGTTATGTGTGTCAATCAGAGGAAGCAGAGAGTTGAGCGGACCATTGAGAATGACTGGGACCATTAAGAGTGAGTCGGCTATACGATTGGTCGAATGTAGACCTGTCAAAAGGGTTGGACGGGTTTAGTTAGAACACATGTCAGTCAATACTAAATATGGACGAGTCACACATGCAGTTTGGATCGTGTTTAGGTACTCTAATGATCTTGTTCATGTTGCAGTAGCCAAATGCTCTTGTTCCCTGAGATTTATTACTGTTAAATTATGCAATTGGGCCTAGGCCGCACCCAAATGGCTTTGAACGAAATAATTGAAATTACAGCAGAACGGTCAAACCCCCGATCGGAAACAAGACTAAAGTTGTAAATAAAATTGGACCATCTCGCTGATAAAATGTTTTATGGTCTCTTTCCGGTTAAGCGAGGTTAGCAATGCGTTCATTCAAATAGAGCTTTTAGCAGACTTGCGAGCTTGGACACCATCCCTATCCCTAAGCAAAACAGTCTTAAATTACCGAAAACAAAAGGAAAAATGTCCCTAAGCAAAACGGTCTTAAATTACCGAAAACAAAAGGAAAAATGTTGAACAAAAATTTAGACCATTTCTCGATTTATGCGTGTCATCCTTGCGCAGGGGCCAAGGGGGCAATGCTAATCTTCTCTGAATCGTTCCAATTATATCAAGTGTCCCCGAAGGGACAATCGACAATTAAGGGGCAAGAATCAGGTATATAAACTTAGTTAGATTTTCAAACTCACCGATGTGGTACGTAAGCTTCAAAGGCGCAACTAAAATTTTGTGTCCTTAATGAAGTTTCAATCGTGTTTAGGTGCTCTAATGATCTTGTTTTATTATGCAAACGGGCCTAGGCCGCATCCAAATGGCTTATAATTACACTTCAGGGAAATATGCATCATATTTCGAAGAAATCACCATTTACTGAGTCGCTGACAATAGAATCGTAGAATAATCATCGGCCTCAGAAGTAGAAAACCCACCTTCACCATCTTCAGTTATATTTTTCTAAGGCCGTTGTGTTTTGCTCGCAACTGTTGATGATGAACAAGAGATTTGTAAAAGAATAATCAATTACTCCGTATATGATACATACGAGCTATGATTACTGGACTATGAGCCTTGTTGATGATGAGAAAAACCGAATAACAATCGCATTACCCCAACGAGACAACTACTTAATTGCGAGGTACAGGATATCGAATGCACACTGCTATTGAAGATGTAACTTCTCATCCTACCCTACACACTAATGTACTACATAATGAAAACCAAACATAACATTAGAAACATCGTCTTCATTTGACTATTATTATAAGAATCTTTAAACCTTGTTCAGCAATCAGTTCCTAACACCAGACCGCCTCTTAGTACTTCGTGAAAGCTTAAGCACAATTCTCGCGATCTCCCTTCTTGCTCGGTCTGAGAATATCATCACTATTCACTCCTTGCATTTCCATGACCTTTATATAACCCCGCGCTGTATTTATTGCAAAAGTTGTAGGTAAATAGTCTATTTTTATTGTGTTGCTCTTACACGATTAGACGTAATTTGATATAGTGAGAAGGAAATAACAAAAGATTACCGATAGGATAGGAGACGGTACTGTCCACGACTGATAAGGCCATGGCAGACAGGACGCATTGATGAGGAGACGACATTGGCGCTTAAAAATGGTAATACATACACATGCGTAATGATTTAGGACCGACTAGGCGACTATGGAGTAGTAACAAATAAACAAAGGGACATATACAGATAAAACACATGACATTAACACTGACTCTGATACCGTGTCAATATATCATCTCAACCAAAAGTTTAAGCTGATGGTTAGAGTCCCAAGATCAATTTCGTAAAATTGGTGTTAATATCAACTGTAACTCTTGCTTAAAACGGTTATTATCTGTCTTACGCTTAAAATGATCAAATACGGAGTAACCTTCAGTGATAAAAAAATACTACAAATATTTCAAGACTTAAAAACAGACTAAGGCCAAATTGACCATTTCTACATTACATGAATTTAATATAATGTCATCATTGTCATGGTTTGTGCCTTTGTGGTCGTAAGTAGCCCACCTAATGAGAGTTTTATGGGGTTCTAGAGAAACGTGACGACACATACAAAATACATATATGGCCAAGTCGTTGAAATGGTACTATGCCCACTTTTTATGAATTATTAACATTGTTTCGTATTATCTTCGTAATGACGTTTCTTCTAATAATCTTTTATGTAACCCCGAATTATTATGGCCTTATTATTGGTAACAGACTTATAACAATAAGTCTTGCTTAAGAGGAACTATTCGTTTCGAATTTTAAGAAGGGTCAAATATTACCACATGAAGCTACTAAGGATAAAACTATTGGCGTTTTATAGGCAATTTGTCATAGATTTAATTTTATATGTATTGAGTCGTCTTAAACTTAAGATTGATAGTTTCCATCTAAACATTATGTTTTGTGGAGTACTAAATACGGAGTATAAGTTTTAGGAAAAATAAAAAAATAAATTTACTTTGTATATTATTTTGCATTTTTTCATGTATTACATATACACTACATTTTCCAAAACCCCATTACGTAGAAAAAAGAGGAATTTTTAGCTACTAGATTACCGAAAATGTTTACTTTCTACAACCATTTTGGAACACTTTATTACATATTACTTGTTCTTTGTTTTTTTTTTAAAAGTGCAAAGAAATTATACCCAATAGGCCAATACAAATATATGGGAAGATATCTCGCAAATTTGCTTTTATTCTATAATAATTGATGACACGTTATCCTACACTTGGGAAGAAATAAGCAAGAAGAGAAGGATATATATATCCATTATTTCTTTATTTGGTCATACAACCTTAGAGTCCAAACAATGACTTTTAGGATGATTGGATATAATAAGTTCTTTTATTTAGTATAACTGATCTAAATTAAATCTCTTTTATCGTAATAAAAATAAAATTATGGTCCAGAGAATCGAATTTGCTCGCTTCCAAACATTCATTTCTTAAAGGCATAATAATTACCTACATTAAACATTTTATAAGCAACAAACAAACATTTTTTTTTTCTGTCTAACATCGACTTCCCTAAGAAAATACAAGTACAAGTACCTATGGAAAATCTAATATAGAGTTAATCTAGCTTAAGAAGCGGTATCTACATCAAAATTATTAAAATCGTTTAAGTGAACTTTGAAACTTAGGATGAAAATGATTTTCTAATCAGATATCAATATGTAAAATCTCACGAATAATAATTTTTTTTCATTTTCACCTCTATTCTAATCGGAGTAAACGTTGAGCGTAAAAGTCATCTTAAAATTAAGACAAGATAATTTTAAACAAAAATTAGTAGTAGCTTCCAAAACCCTTTAAATTCATTAGGATTTAGTCTCATTTCATTCACTCTCATTTCAATTTCCCACCTACTCAATCTTCAAAAAACACTTGAAACAAAAAGAACAAATTAAATCCATAGAAATAAAATAATAATAATAAAGGACAAATTAAATGGCTTTGTTACATTGTAGCATTTCTTCACTTACATTATCTCCCTCTTCAAATTTACCTACCAAATCATTAAATTTCCCAATCAATAATCATTTTATTTTCCCCAAAAATGCCCAAACGACACCGTTTAGTAATTGTCCTAAACTTTATGCTCAATCATCTTCTTCTTCAACTAACTCCTCCTTCACTCAGGTTATTTTATGTTTTCTTGTTTTTTTTTTAAGTATAAAATAAGAATATTTTATCAATTAATTGATTAATTAGTTTATTTATGTGGGTAAATGTCAATTTTTTTGTGCAGTTAATTGAGAAATTGATTGATAAGAAAGATTTGAGTGAAAAAGAAGCAGTAAATTCGTTGGATTTTCTGTTAAATGAGCCAAATGAAGCGCTTATTAGTGCTTTTCTTGTGTTATTGCGTGCCAAAGGTGAAACTTATGAAGAAGTAAGTCATCCAATTTATTATCGGTTTTTCTAACACGTGCCCTAATACAGGGAGCAGGTTAAATTTATGTTGTTGGGCACAGGTTAGAAAAACCGATTATTATAATTATTGTTGTTGATATTGTTAAAATGTTTCTTGTTGTCATAAAGAAATTGATGCCTTGTTGTTATAGAAAATTGATGTCATGTAAATGTCATTAGTGAGACGAATTAATTAATCATATCGTTGAATGAGGAATATTAGTATTTTGGGTTGGTCTTACATTATTATCGCGAGCATTAAGACGGTTTTTTATTTATATTTTCATCTTATTTAACTCGCTTCATTGTCCACTTTTCACTCGATAAAAAGTTAGTCAATGAGGCTAATTTTGGAAAATGGAGAAGTACTCCCTCCGTCGTGGTCATTGGTTGTCCTATTTCTTTTTTCGGGTGTCTCAGTCATTTGTTGTCCGGTTTATATTAGCAAGGTTTTCTAGGAGTAATTTGATCGCATGGGACTACTGTGTACTTGTCTTTTACTTAGCACAACCACAAATGGTTTCCAATTCTTTCCTTGGTCTTGGTGTCAAAATGAAAGAACAACAAATAACCGCGACGGAGGGAGTATATATTTAGGGTGGCTATGATGAGTTGATGACACTCTAAAATAGTAAAATGTTTATTGTGCCAATATATTAACTATGAAGCCTAGAAGATAAACATTATTTTATCCCTTGGCATTATCACTACCTTATTTTTACTCCGGCAAAAGTTTGAGGATTCATATTTTTTTTTTTTGTATTCATGGTGCCTACATTATGGTTTATTTTTGTTTTAGACTTTTAGTAGTGTAGGTAAAAATTGTGGAACTTTGTTAGAACAAAATCTCCAATTATCTTGATGATACTTGTGGACATTATCTAAAACCTCCATAATTGGAGATTTTATGATATGTTAGGAAATGGCTTGGTTTCCACAAAAGGAAAGATTGTTTCTGTGGGCCTGGATTGAGTTTTTGATGATGAAGAGATGGTGATTTTTGGATTGGATTAGGCCTCCACAATTAGACTCAATTTGACCTGATCACGGACCTAAAAGACCCTCAAATTTAGGATTGGTTTTAGGCGTACGTGCGTAACCTAATCTGAATTACAAATAAATTAGGTAAAATGTGTATTTAAAGAAAATTACAAATAAATGTTATTTGGAATGAACTCGCAACAACTCTAGAAAATTTAAAGAAAATGTTATTTTGGCCCAGCCCGTTTGACAACTCTAGATATAACCCTTAAATTTAAATGGTGTACAACTTTTTGAGATTTTTTTTTTTTTGTGGGAAACCATAATTCGGAACTCAAAATCTCAAACTCGGGCTTTCCTCTTGTGAACTTGTTGTTGGAAGCCTATTTTTTCACGGTATTTGTGATTGACTTTTGTTATGTGATATGTGAGTGAACAGATTGTTGGTCTGGCAAATTCAATGATGGGCCACTGTAAGAGTGTAGAGGGTTTGGAGGATGCTGTGGACATCGTTGGTACTGGAGGTGACGGTGCAAATACTGTCAATATCTCAACTGGGGCATCTATATTGACTGCCGCTTGTGGTGCAAAAGTAGCCAAGGTTGGTCGCTCACATTTGAATTCATTTGAAGAAGTTTAACTCCCTTTTTCAAGGGGGTGCTTGTAGTTGGAGCTCTTAGAAAATGCCTTAGAAGTTACATGTCGAAAATCATTGTTTGAGATAAAAGAAACAAAAAAAGTGAAGTTGCCATACAAACTGTGGACATTTTATCTAATGACAGTGTGTTTTGCAGCAAGGGAGCAGATCAAGCTCTTCAGCTTGTGGCAGTGCAGATGTGTTGGAAGAACTAGGAATTGCCATTGACTTGGAGCCAGAGGTCTGCCTTCAAGTTTTAATGTATAGTTGGCGTTGATCTAGTGACTTATGTGATAAGGAACACTGAAGTATTTTGTTAGTTTTCACTTTTCAGTGTGCGATTCATGAACATTACCCTTCCCCTCCCGTTCACTTGCACTATCAGGACTTCTAATTTAAAGTGTATTGGGTGGGTGGTGTTGAGATGTAGATGTGACTATTTTAAATGATTCTTGGCTGAAAATAAGTAATTGGCATCATATTCGCTTCCTTTATCAAATTGTGAACTTCCATACGGTATGAGGTTGAGTATTTGTGGTGAAAGTGGTTGTTTGCCTTTCTCTCTTAACTTGCAGGGAATAAGAAGTTGTGTCAGAGACGCAGGGATTGGTTTCATGATGTCTCCAATTTACCATCCTGCAATGAAGATTGTTAGGCCAATAAGGAAAAAGTTGGGTGTGAAAACGGTTTTTAACATCTTAGGTCCGATGCTGAATCCTGCTCGAGTACCTTTTGCAGTTGTTGGTGTCTATACCGAAAGTATTGTAAGTTTTTGTGAATATCTATTGTTTCTGTCGTGCTGTGATTGGTTTCATGATGTCTCCAATTTACTATCCTTTTCTTATTTTGCTACCTACATGTTCATGGTAGGTACCTAAAATGGCAAAAGCCCTCCAAAAATTTGGAATGAAAAGGGCATTGGTTGTGCACTCCGAAGGATTAGATGAGATGAGCCCTATGGGTATTTTCTCTTCTGAATTTTAACTGTAAACCGTAGTTTGAACCATGCAATTTCAGCTAAGCCTCGTCATTCGAATTTGAAAATGCAGGACCAGGAATAATTCTTGATGTGACTCCAGATAAGATAGAGAAGTTCCCTTTTGATCCTTGTAAGAACTATTCAATTTTGGTCATCTCATTTCTTTTCGTTGACAGCTTTAATATATTTTAAATTTTGAAAACAAATAAGCAGATATTTTGATCATGTCATGTATTAATTAAACAGTGGAGTTTGGCATTCCTCGTTGCACCGTGAAAGATTTGCGAGGAGGTGGACCAGAGTATAATGCGGAGGTATTGAAGCGTGTATTGGCCGGAGAGAGGGGACCCATAGCAGACGCTTTTGTGAGTTTTTTAACTTTTATTGCCATTTTTATAGTTTCCCAGCAAGTTTGTGGACTGAGCTACCATCAGTTGATGTAAAAGGATTGAAATTTTTAGTCGATTCTCATATACTTTGGAAATAAATCATATGCTATGAGACACATAATCTCTTGCTTTGTGTCTGGGGTCTTTCAATTCTGAAAACAGGTTTTGTTCATTTAACTGATCCTAATATTATCTTATGAATCAGATCTTAAATGCTGCCGCTGCACTCTTGGTCTGTGGCCTGGTTGGTAGCCTTAGAGAAGGGGTGGACCTTGCTCGGGAAACTCAACAATCTGGGGTTGCTTCGAGGACGTTGGAGTCCTGGAAAGAGATATCTAATGTGAGCATAACCTTGTCTAACTCTTACACCTTGAGCTAATTTTTTTTTTGTTTCCATGATACCAAGGTAAAACCTCTAGAATCGAGTATGGATCCTCTCCATTTGTTTCTCTCAATTTCCTTCCATTTTTTTTCTAATAGAACAATATTTAATCATTATCTATTCGCAAACTCATCATTCAATTGACCATTAGATCGTCTCGGAACATAATGTGGATCTTTGAGAGGAAATGGAGAGGATTTCAATCGTCCAGAATCCTACTTTCAGCAATCCAAATCACGCCCTAAAAAAAGAAATGACAATATATGTGTAGTTTTTTGTTATTTAATAGTATTGCCACTACCTTTAAGTTCTTTGGGCTAAATTTGTTTGTTTTGATATCACAGAAGGCGAAGGCAGCTATTCTGTATGCACGTTGATATTTCGATAGAATCTGCCATCAGGACTCAAACTCAATAACCACCATACAAGTTGTGATTTACCCAGCTCTGTATGCTCATGTCCGTCATAAGCTCGTGTAATTTTCAACTATCAACATTTAAGCTTCTTGATATATGTACAAGTATAGAAGTTGGAAGGTGTTTTGATACAAAATGTACAAAATTGTACACTACAGCTTTAATTATTCTGGATCTATTTTATATTTATCAAGGTGCTACCAAATCTTTTTTTCACAAAAGACTATTTAACATTCCGTGAATAAACATTACCAAAATAAGCACAACAATTTGAACTATATTTATATATGGGGGACAATTTGAACTAATTAACGACAGAATTACAGATATCAATTCAAGTTGGATGTGTAATGTTTTAATAAAAGAACAAAGAATAACTTACATTTATGTGTAATGTTTTAATAAAAGAACAAAGAATAACCATTAGTAGATTTAAAGGAAATTTAACTGAATTGGAGAGGTGTGTCGCGGCCCAAGCAATAGTGCAACGCAAGGGCGACGCGTGAAGGCCCAGGCAGCAAGCTACCTTAGTGGATTGTGAATTTTGTATGCAGAATAATTTTTTGCCTAAAGAAAGTGTAAATTATTGACCGGGACAAGAGGAGTATGCAATACAATTTGTGACTTCTCAAATGTATATAGGAATACCGATTTCATTGCAAGAATGAAGTACATTTATCTATTTATTATATATTGATATAGTTTCATAAAAACTGTGTATTGTTTATATTTATAATAATAACTAGATAAAAGTACTAAGAAGAATTAAACTTAATTGGAGAGGTGTGCCAGGCCCGTGCAATAGTGCAACGCATGGGCGACACGCGAAGGCCCAGGCAGCAAGCTACCTTGAAGGACCTCCCCTCTGAAAAAATAAATTTAATATCGTGTGAGCCAATGGCCCACATATCAGATATTAAACTGATAAGAACAGATACTACACTTGATCTTAGCCAAAAGGCCGAGAAAGGTATGAAGTTTACTGAGGGTTGTCTTCCTTTCTTATTCTCTCATTCTATCGCAACGGTAAGACTACTCTTCGATGTGGGACTTGAAGTTATTCTTTAATGATGCGCCACTGAATGTAAACCCCTGAATAGTGACTACAAAGCCAAGTATCCAACATTCACATTTCATATGTTTTCCAAAATACATTCAAATTTTTTGGTTGATTCAAGAATGGATATCATTCTTTGCGCATGCCGAAATATATAAATGACAGAGAACTTTACGGTGCAAGTTTTATGAAAACAATGGTGTGAGATTTGCTTACGGAGTATTATGATGACAAAAGGTAAATGATAACCTGCGCGCCCCTTGGGCACTCGGCAAGGTCGATAATTTGTCATTTTTGTATTGAAAACTTGCAACATTACTTGACTAATTGGCAGCATAATTTACTGAGTATCTAATGGATCATCTTGTCCTATCCCCAAATCGCAAGTCCTCCATCTTCTCATTTTTCTCTTCCAAGATTAATGGTGATTGTTATCACTAGATTGAACAATATTCCACTATCTCTAAATATTTGTTGATTTTCTTAACATTAATCTCGAACTCATAGCCATCATAACTTTGCCATTTTTTTTATTGATCACTATTCCGTGTTATCTAGTCGATCACCACCGAACTTGACAACCCACGTATCACCATATAACCTAGTTGGTACAGTACACCAAAGGGTTCACAAACACCCTCTTAGGTTGTCTTTTGATTTCGGACATGGCTTGGGGATCTGACTTTCGCCGCAGCTGTGAAAGTAGAATCTTAAACCTTAGAAGAAAATCACATGAAGGTGAGTTGTATAGGTGGTTTTAGGGTAGGAAACAAATTACTGGAGTTGGTAGTTGCCGAATGGGATGGGGCTAGCCAATCGAAGCCGGTGAATGAAGTTATTGATTCAAGCGTGGAGATGGCGGTGGATGCTTATTTATTTTTGTTTAGGATGGTTTTTAATGGTGAGACATATACTAGAAACATCTTATTCGTCTTAAGAGTTTCTATGGACAATTTGACTTTGACAAGTGCATAACTGTAAATATGAATGTTCGATCAGGCTCAACAATTGCTCTAGGGGCATTTGTTATCCTGAAAAACAATATGTAAAATTTTGCGATGTTCAGTTCTAATGAAGAGAACAAAAAACTAAAGAGATGCGAAAAAATAGTCCCTCAATAATTTAGTGTATGAGACACTTTCTCCCAAGTTTTAGTGATATTATTTCATTTCATTTATTCTTAATCCATAAAACATTATACACATCATATAGAGTACTCTCCCAATTCAGCATGTTACATGGATCTTTATCATTATCATTATATAATAAACATAGCAAATTAAGCGCTCAATTGTACAAAGCAGCAGCGTCATTTTTGGCAAACTCAAGCCGTCTGCTCTGCAGCAATTGCCTTAAGATCGATGAGCATTGGCACAAGCTGCCCTTGTTGGTGCTTAGCCATCACCGCTGCATTAAGCAATGGGATTAGTAAGATTCTTAAAAAAGGGAAGTCTACAGATTAAGAGAATTTTACTGAGAAGAGTTTTGTTTTACCATCAGAGCCGCCAATGTGTTTTCCTCCTATGAACACATTCGGAACAGTTCTCTGCCCTGTCCACTCTAGAAGTGCGGCCTGGATTGCATCTCCATCCGCTACCACATAAACAATTCGACAAAAATACTTATGGATGTGGCTCAAATGCTATCACGTGAACCTTAAAACTAAAATTTTGTTTAGGTAACTACTTAAAAATAAACATGCGCACTTTAAAACATATGAACTACAGTACATTTTCGAGGGTATAATCAAAACCCGTTACCCTAAATCAACCCCAAAAACTGTTAGCTAAGTGAACTTGCTCGTTTAGAAATACATCAGTGATAGTGTTACAAATAGAGTACTTACGCTCCTTGTCTAACTCAATAGCTTGGTAAGCTGCGCCGAGTTCTTTGAGAAGATTTTTGACCCTATTGCAGAAGCCACAGTAGGTCTTGCTGTAAACAGAAACAAAAGAAGAATGCTTTGATTATATTCCGTATTAAGTTGTAAACATAAACAAAGAAATAAAAGTACAATCACAAAGCTAAGATGAAGTTATTAATGATTCCAAATGTACTTCAGATGCATTCGGTCTGCCAAGCGAGGTCAAAGAAGCACTAAAAATAGTAAAAGTGAAAATGGCAACATATGATAGAATATTAGAATTTTCTCATAGTGAAGCAAAGGATCCTTTGAGAAGAACATGGTATTCTTCCTTGCTAGTTGACGTTTCAATTGTCGGACGGCATAAAGCAACAAGAACTTTATGGTACACTACAGGGTCTACAGCCAATGGCGGATCCAAAACAGAACATTTCAAACTAACTCTAGAATTTTTCGATTTTTTTAAAATGTAGCAACCTTCGAGCCGCTGTCACCTTCATCTCTCCCTCTATCACCGCCGATAGCTAAAATGGAGCCATTCACGAGGGGAAAATGTGCATTGGACAGACATGTCAGCCGAGTTCCATTTATCACTTTTTAAATTAGATTATGCTAATTAAGCACTAAAAACTCTCTCTCGTTCTAAAAACCCTAAACTTGTTTCTCATCCTTTTCTTCATCAATTAGGGGCCACCATCTACCAATTTTGGTAGTGGTAAGCCCCAAATTATATTTAGATCTTAAAATTAAGTTCTTTTATGTTTTATTTTATTGTTCTCTCCCTATTGGAGAGTCTTGTTCCCACATATGGTGGGTTTTATCTCTCAATATGAGAGTTTTAATTTTATTATTATAAAGAATAAGCGGAAGATCGGTGCCTTCATAGTTCCTCATATGGTGAAGCAATTGATGTCAGATCGTCATATACAAGATGTTAGGTCAGATAAAAATCATCTTTCTCAAAACTTTGTCAGATCCATAGATCCCCTCGTGAAAGGCTGTATGAAGAAGCAGCGATATAATAGAGGGTTTGCAGAAGCGTATTATACTCAAATTAGAGATCTTTGTTCTGTGAAAGATTGTTATTGTTTGATTTTACAATATTGTATTTCGTCAATTTTGACAATTTTTGTAGATGCCGTATGGCTTTTTAATTAATGAATTGATCTTTCCCTAAAAAAAAAAATTAAGCATGGAGGCTAGCTCAAGCTAATAATTACAAGAGATTGAAACTTACAAGCTACGTGCACATCTTCTAGTATTCTACTACTACTAATTCATTATGTCCATTTATAATTTGCTGTCATATAATCCATTTATTATTATCCAAACTCCACGATTGAACACGATCTTAGGTTTTCACATTGACTCCTTAATCCACCTGTTATTGTCCATACAGAATATTGGGTTTAAAATCACATCAATCAATATCACTCGCTAAACAGAAGTATGTAGTACGGGCAATTTGGCGAGACATTTTACTTCACAATTTAATTATACTCGCCGAAATGAAAATTAAAGCCATATTCCCTCCATCCCACTTATATCGTCCCCTTCCCCTTCAAATTTTATCCCAAAATTATTGTCCCCGTTCTGAATTTATTAATCAAAAACTTTAATTATCCAATATTGCCCCTGGATAACTAACTACCACCGCAACTACCATAAAATCAATATCTCAACTCTTCTTTGACGACTATGGGTCAAGTTGGTAGTTCGCCAATTTTCCTTAAATCCTTCCGAAATCTAATGATGACAATAAAAATGGGATGGAGGGAGTATAACAAAATGATAATATGGACCAAGAAATGTCGAATTCAATCTAAATTTAATTTAATATTGCAAACTAAAATGTCAAATAAAAGTTTAGGAAAAAATGAATTAAAATATACTGAGTACTCCACCATTCTCTAAGAGGAGTCAGTCTTTGAACTCGTGACCTTCGGACCTTAAAGGTAAGGTTACTTAAGGTTATGGTTGAAACTCATATATTATAGTTATATGACTACCTACGAAATAATTAGCATAGCCATCCAACATCAATCTGACCAACACAAATTGACGAAACTACCCTTTTCTTTCCAAAGTTTATTTTCAAAGTTTATGAAAGTCAATCAATCAAATAAAGGAATAGAAAACCCACATTTTGAAGGGAAAACAAAATCACAAATTCTCATTGAAAACGGACACTACGTGTCACATACAAAATATATATATGCAGCTGTTGACCAGAAACTGAATCACGTCACAGCTATTTCTCAAATGAAGGGAGTAAATAAATAATAAATAATACGAGTAAATAAAATACCTGAAGATGAAGACAGGAGTGGAAGAGACGAGGTGTTTAGCTTTATCTAAAGCCATATCAATGTCTTCTCTACTTGTTTTCTTTTTGCTGAATAGTCCTCCCATTTTTGTAAGCTCAACTTATAAATTAAAGCAATTACAACAACAAGCAGCGTTTGTTCAACAACTGTTGTTAGTTTGTTACTTTGCTTCTGCCGCGTGTTATCTTTGGAAGTATTGTGATATTTTAGATGTTCGATGTGGGATTGTTATATACCGTTGGAAGAATCTTACGAGAGGCTTTAGGAAGCAAAGTAGAGTAGTTAACACTTGGTCTCAATGAAGACGGCGTATATCCGTCTTTAAAGAAGACGGATTGAATTCCCCTTCAAAATGAGGCAAGTGGGATAACAAGTAAAAACTTAAATGGATCCCCATTTACTCTTTTACTTGCCTCCTTATGAGAGGGGATCTGATCCGTCTTCATTGAAGACGGATATATGTCGTCTTTAATGAAAATTTGCGAGTAGTTGGTACCACGTTGGAGTAAATTTCTTTATTGATTGATGGGTTATGTACTTATGTTAATCGGTGAAATATTGGGCCATAAAGTACGAGTCCGGCCCATTTTATATTGCGTTTGAATGAGGGGCATGGTCTTGTATTTCTATGGGTTGGACATGGGTAATGCTAAAATAAATAACAACTCTTCTATAAGACCGTCTTATACTCTTATAGCATATGACTGACCCAAAAAGAGAAAAGTTCAAAGTTTATAGTTAATTATATTCATATTTTAATTTTATTTTGATTACCTACTATTTTATAATGAATACTGGCCTATTTAAATATGTGAGTTATCAAAATAAAATTATGTTATGAAAATAAACTATATTCTTATAATTTTATTAAAGTATTTAGTTGAGTTATGTGCTATTGGGCTAGTCTTTTGCTAAAATTGGTCTTATAAAACAATTTGTGAACAGATAATTGCATCAACAATTCTTTCTTTATTTTTATAAAAAAAAGTATAAAATAAAGTCGGACAAAAAATAAGAAAATTGTAATCATACAACATCAGCGATTTAAAACGACTGATTTTTAAATATGAAGATTCATGACAAAATATTAGGGGATATAAAATTAGAATTGCAATTAAATATTAAATTAGAATTGCAAGTTAAATAAATATAAATTCTACGGAGTATATATTTGGGTTAACTGTGATTGGGCTATGGTCTTGCTACTGCTGAGTCTTACAAATAGTTTGTAATTGAATAAAGATTATGGGGTGGTTTGTAGTATGAGACATTCACAAAAGTAGATTGATTTAATAAATATTTAATCTTGTTTTGATCAACGGAAATTTAATAACAAGGCGATAGCTAATTAATTTAAATACACCCTTCTGTGATATTTTGTTACTGATGACATTAAAAGCAATTAATCATTTTAAAATACATTAAAGACATAAATTAATCAATCAATTAAACGTTGCTCAGATGTTACACATTCTAATCAAGCAAACCCCTAAAAATGCATCTGTAAATACTATGTAGTATATACACTAATTTTTTATTTTTTAAAGACGATTAATAAAATCTTAACTTGTAATGGAGAGGTGTGCCGGCCCAAGCAATAGTGCAACACCAGGGCGACGCGTGAAGGCCCAGGCAGCAAGCTACCTTGATGGACCTCCCCTCTTAAAAAATAAATTTAATATCGTGTGAACCAATGGTCCACATATCAGATATTAAACTGATAAGAACAGATACTACACTTGATCTTAGCCAAAAGGCCGAGAAAGGTATGGCGGTAGATGAAGGCTGCCTTCCCGTTTTATTCTTTCGTTCCATCACAACAAGTATTCAGGACGATGTGGGATATGTATCTTAGGATTACACAGCAGTACAGCAGAAGACTTATTGTCTGATTAAGTTGGTGTTAATCCCATCTGTGCATTTCTATAGAATCATGGTAAATTATAAGATTAGTTAAACTTATAATCTCCAAATTTACAAAAGAAAAAAAAGAGAGAAAAAATAAAGTTCATTGACACTAAATTGTGTATATTTTACATTCAAATCCTTATTTGGATGCAAAAATGGCTTCCAAATCTTTGTACAAACTCTTTGGCCTGGACTTGTAATCATGTGAAGGAGTCTTAGATGATGAACTACCACTCCACTTCCCTCGCCAAAAGCCGCTCCATCTCGGGTTACTACTTGAAGGATCATTAGTGGTAGTACTTGCACTAGCATCCTTAAAGCTAGCCTTAGCCATTTCTCTCAGTTGTTTTAACCATGGTTTATCAGATGTGCTTGAGCTTCTGCTGCCTGAGGTCCTGTAAGTATTGGTTCCTGTTCGATTGAGTTGACTCACATCTCCATTTCCTGGCCCTGGTTTGTCCTCTGGCAACCATTTTTCTAGGTTTTTGACTAGCTTCTCGGGAAAGATGATGAGGATAAACCCAAATAAGGCCGCTTTTGAACCAGCTTGGAACGAGTTCTTTGAAGTATCAAGCTTCTTTACTTGCATGTACAAAGCATACCATTCATTGCTGATCAATGCCAGAAAACCGAAGATAAAGAGACACAACATGAATATTCCAATTATTCTTTCGGCTCGGATGGAAACAGAGAAATCCTTCTCCAATAGGGCCAAACATGTGGCAAACAATCCCACTTCACAAGCAATTGATATGATCTCAACTAATTGCACTTTTTTCTTGATGAAAGGCTTCTTGAGAAGCAGAAAGAACAACTGGAAAGAAGTAATGGATAATAGGATAATGGTGGGACGCTTAGAGACCGAGTTTTCCGAGTGTAAACCAGCTAGGATCCCTAGAAGAAACCGTCTTATGGACTCGAGCAAGGTGTAGTATATTCTCAAGACCCCGAACAATCTCTGAATGAAAGGTGCCTCAGCATCTTCAGTCTCATCGTCTGAGGCAATAATTCGGTCCACCGGCATCTGGCTCTCACCTGTGATCATTGAAAGCATGTACTTTGGTGGTCCTCTGAGATCTTCAAATAAAGGGCCAAATTTTGCCAAGTAAATGGAGTTTTGTTGGCTTTTCCAAGTCCATTGCCCTCTTTTACCAGGACCTAAGGTAACACGGATGATTTCTTGATACCAGTGGAACTTCCTGCCTACTTGATGAACTTCTTTGTACTGAAGTAGCCTTCCACAAGTGATGCCAAAAGAGAGAAACAGGAACAAAGCTAACAGCCAAGATGACGCGAAAATTAATAGAAGAACTGCTGTTATAGTCCCTGAGGTTGTTCTACCTGTGATCAAATATACGACTATACAAGATTACAAGGAGCATAATTAAAGGAGTAAAAGGCTAACATAAGACTGTCTAATAGAAGAGACATCGCAATCCAAAGGCTAAAGATCTTCAATAATAGTATTACGCACCAAGGGGTAGAAAGCAGCAGAATTTATTAGATATCCTTTAATACCTTTCATTAAGACTGTCGAAGCTTGACAGATGCATGGTATAGCAAGAATCAGAAGAAATATCTCAAATCTTGGAAAGACAAGAGCACCATAGCTCTTAAGTTTTGCATGGCTCTTTCTGAACTTCAGTACTAAAAAAATGAAGATGTGTAATAGAATCAAACTGCCACAAATTACAGCTAACCAGAACATTCCTCTCCCAAAATTCCTCCATCTGAGACCAATGCATCAAAGAAAAAAAATGCAACTGAATACTTAATGACCTTTAAAGACACGTTGGTTATAGCCTAGAATATAGAGGCATACCTGGTCGAACTTTCGGAATCCATGATATATTCAGCCTCAGGGATGAGGTTTTGGCTCTGAAAGAATATATAACACAACTTTGACTTATAACAAGTACTTACAGGGCAAACAAAAAAGGCTGAAGGAAACCCATATAGTGACAACAAGATCACAAAAACTTACATGTTAGATCAACCCATTACATGAGGAGTATATAAGGATGTTGGTTTACAAATATGCTACTTACCTCAAAGAATGATCGGTATTCCATTGCAGTCAGTGGAGCACCATAAACAACTCCAGCCTTATCGGAGTTGCCTTTGTCAAATTGTACAGGTTGGGGTATGGCAGAACTGTTGAGATTGGCTCGGAATATATGTGAGCTTGTCGAGGCATCTGGCATGAAAAACATGGGATGAGAGTAATTATTTTCCCAAGGCAGGCAGAAGTAGGGAATACTCCACTCAATGCCTCTAGTAAATTCATAATACTCGACTGGCAGTGTCACAGCCAACCATCTAGAAAGAGCAAACACCTGAATGTAACATGCGACTCTCTGCATAGTTTCAGAAACGCGATTAGTGGAAAAAAATGGGAGTTCAACTCTAACGGCAAGAAATCTATATATTAGGGAGACAGTGCTACATGTATCCTCTATATTTTGTGAAACTAGAACAAGCAATAGTTTAAAACAACAAGGTAAGTCTCCAACTATTGGAGCGACAGGAATAAAAACTCTTCAATTCTTCATCCTATCGCAAAAAAAATGTAAACTTCGTATTTCTTGTGATGTTCCATCCACCATATAAAATTTTGTAAATTGCCAAATGTCATCTAAGTTTGTCTGCGAAATATTGGGGAAGTGGTACTTGATACTATGCTCTTACGCATCAAAACTATTTATGTGGCCTCCTTTACACAAAAATGTTCTATGGTGTATCCCTGAGTTTTTTTATTTTCTAGGTTGTACCCTTTTTTTTTTTCTATAATCTATGTTGTACCCCTAAACTTCTTACTTATTTCTCCATGATGACTTTCTTCAACTATGCATTAACTTTATCACTTGTCAAACAAGCGTGGTACAACCTTTGTTCTGACTCGTTAATGTCTTATCCTCCATCCTCTATAAGATGCATCACAAATCACTTTTAATAAGCACAAACTACTATTAAAATTAAAAGTCATCGTTATGAATCATGAAATGACAATGGAGAATTCATGAATTATTAGTTAGATTCGTATAATATTTGGTGTGTTTATGAATATTCGGGCGAACTAATAAATTGAGTAGATTGTCGAGTAATTGGAACGGTAAAAAGACCGTTTAGTAGATCAACTAAGAAACTAACTTAGCAAAGACAATCAATAAGGTCATTGTATAGATTAATGTATAGAGTTCAAGGATACACCACAGAAGCTCAAAAATGTAGAGGTACAACATAGAAAACCAAAACACACAAGGGTATACCGTAGAATTTCCCCCAAAGAAAAACTATACTAGTATGGTCAATAGAGAAAAGTACTTCAAGATTGGAGTTCTAAGCCTAGATGGCCAAAGAGGTAAATTTGTGATTCATGAACTGAACACCTGAGATTGCAAGATAAAATAAATTCATGCAAAAATTCCTTGAAAGATTCTTACAAACAAATTTTTGGTTGCATTAGATGTCAAAGCAGCGGACGAATGTGGGTATGCACCAAAAGCCTGTAGACTGGCTGTGGAAATAGTGAGAAGGCCAGCCACTAAACACGTTGCCACAAAGAACGCCGTCACAAAGATGTAGAATACGTTGGATATCATTGGCAAAGAATCTGCAAATTATTACACATTCGGTCGTATAGTTATCATGAGAAAACAGAGAACAAGCAATGTTTTGGATAAAATACTGGAATGCATGGTATTCTCTCAATTGGAAAAATATCCTTACAGTGCCTCACATGTAAGACATTAGAAGCCAAGTTCAGGTTTCCTGCTACATCTGCAGTCATGTTTTCAGGAATGCTGACAGACATGATACCCTCAAAGGCTTCAAGCATCGCAACATAAATATTCCTATTTATTTGTTGAAATCTGCAGAAAGTTTAAGAAATTAAAAGTAGCTCGTTATTCGTTTGAAATCAAATTATTATGATGATTATATTTCGGGAAAAAAGAATTACCCTTCTAATTTCCCTCCTGAAACAGATAAGTGAGTAGAATTGAAACCAAATACAGGCTTGAGGAACTTAATGATCACTGTAATAGTAGTTTCTGTAGTCCTCATTTTAGAGGTAGTGCTTAACATCACCGTTGGCCTCTTTGAATCTGAAGATCACATAAGAAATCTCTTCAAGGAAAAGAAACACGTGTCGTTCAATGACGCGGTCATAAAATAAGATTACCATGAGGACCGATCCGTATTATAGCCTTATAGGGTGTCTTGATGTTAGCGTTTTTTTTATCATGGGACACGTAGAACAATGAAAGGGTGAAAATTGCAGGAATTAATGTTTCAGTTTACCATATAGAAATGTAGCTGGGGCGACAGGAGAAACGGGAGAACCCTGCCTGCTAATGACAAAACTCGAATTAAGGCTCAAAGTTACGATGCTGATGCTCGACACATTTTCAATCTGCAAAAGTTAATCGACAAAAAAATAACACACAGGCAGTGAGAAAAGAGAAGCTCATATAGTATAGTTCATGCAAAAAGCACAACACAGCTGAATTCTGACCACCACTAACCATATATCCAAATCTTCTGTTGGCAAAACTACTGGCATTGATAGGGCGAAGGGAGCCATCATTTATGAAGATAGACTTCATGACTTCAGTAGATGTGTTTTGAACAGGTTCAGTAAAGTAAAAAAAGACTTTGAGAGTCTCGGGACTATTAGTGGCTAGCACAGTCCTAGTGTCGCCATTGACCTTAAGGAGCTTCTCAGGAACATGTGTTCTCAAATTCACAAAAACTTTTCTTCTATCTGACATACATTCACAATGAATGCAACAAACTTAGATATATGTGATCGAATACAACATAAGAGCTTCCACAAATGGCGGATTAAGGGGGTTAGATGAACGTGACCATAAATCTATGTTAACAATACAAAAAGATTGCTTTTTTTTTTATGACCGTAATAAAAATTAAGTCAAGAATTGCATTGGTGACTGCTACTTCACAATAAATACTTCCTATTTGTTAGTTGTTTTGCTTAATTACATCATGATCCAGAATCAAAGAATTATGAATGTTGGGCTTCATCAGAGATGGAATTAACAATCTGATCTAATGTTTGTGAAAAGCTTAAAACTTTCAACAGGTTGCATAACCACTTTTTAGAGTAAAACTGAGCGCTATCATAGAGAAGACAGAGTCAAATGAATTAGCTGGTCTGATGTTCTTACCAAAATGTACAATGACACTTGAATTTTCCGGTCTGATGAATCGATTCCCAGCATTGTCAGTGCAGAAACCTCTGTCCATTACAAGAATAGCCCTACCATATTGATCATTAGTAGATAACCCTACAACAACAGAGTAGTTGAGGTATGGCTGGATAGTTTCAAGTGTATTTGGTATAACTTGCCCAGCACCATATACAAGAAGCTGCAATATAAAATATAATCAGGGCGGTGATCCAAATTAGATCAAGGGTGTTGCATAAATTAAAGGTAAATACAGAATGATGAATTTGAAAAGAATATTAAGAAACTCATGCATCAATACAATGGCATTTTAGCTGGCCACATACTCACGTTGCAGGCACTGACTGAAGAACATCCGAATCCACCTCCACCTGTACAAGGTTCTGTGAATGATATATGTACAGTAACATTGGGAGCACTTGTGAAAGATGTTGAAGTCGAGATGTAGGCCGTAGGATGAACGGTATCTACACAAATACAAGAGTACTAGATTAGCATGATCAAATTATCCCTTGTCTCTAATAACTCAGATCACTCTAGTTAAGAGCAACTCCTTACTGATCTTCAGAATTACCGTGGTGGCTCTAAGGCCTTTGCCTATGGCGGGGTTAACGGGCTAAGTGAGTCGAACATATAGTCTTACCCACTCGTTAAACATCGAGATAGTGTTTTTGTATGACCCATGGATCATGCAAGTCAGATAAATGTTTGCATTTCCAATAGACCCAATTACTCGACGTTTTTTGGCATTGGAATGTGGTGAAATAAAATTATACGATTCTGTGATTCTTGTATTGTAAAATAGCAGAGTACCAATGTATTTTACTATGCAATGTCCATTATGGATAAATCTGTGTTTTTAACACGAGGGTAAAGTTGCCTACAGTCAAACCCCTACATCACCACAGTACGAAGCACCAAGGCACTCGGTTAATGTCGTTTTGTGGTAGAAGTCAGGGTAACTACAAGTCTACAAAGCACATGAAAGAAAGAGAAGTTATTTACCAACAGTCCAATTATAGGTAGCACAACCAACTCCCTGAGGTGCATTGGTGCAGACTGTTAAATTGTGATGTCCATCAGGCAATCCCGAAACTGAAATATTCCTTCCTCCACAATCTGAAGAGACTTCATTATCTAACTGCACAATTGTTCATTGCCAGGTGCAGCAACTTAATTACCACTTTCTTAATAATCCGTTCAAATTACGGATATATTACTTCACAAAATTAATTAATAACGGTCTCGTGATTAGTAAAGGTAGCTATTAAGTATTGACTATGTCCCTTTTTTCGGTTCAGCTTAGACACGTCACAGAGCCGGCATGCCACGTAGCAAATCACATAGTGTCAATAAGACAGTCTCGCGATGAGCCAATGGTGATCGCATAGAATATAAAAATGAATTTTTAAATTTATGGTTAAGACGGCCTCATAGTGACTCTACCCGAGTTTGTTTGACTTAAAGCATGAACATTATTTAAATTGTTAAGGTCCGAAAGGTCCACCCTTTGATCACATAGTCTCATTGCCATGACACCTTACCTAAAACATGCTCCATAGTAACACCAATTCATAGACATGTAGCAAGTAATAGAAAGAACATTGGTATATTCAAAAACTTACCCACATGATGATGTAGACCTAATGAGTAATGAAGCCTTATAAAGGAGTAAAAAGACACGTACTCTATGATATAAAAAAAATACCAACCTTGCAATTGAAAGTACAATTTGTACAAGTTTTGCTTGTGCTTGATGCCAAAGCTTCAAAATAAAAAACAGCTGATTTTTTATGAGTGAACTGAGGTGGAGTCTTCAAGAACTTCACAGAAACCTCTTGAGCATCACATAAAACTTTAAAGCACAAAATGCAGAAAATCCACAAATTTAAAGAACACCATTGTATTCTCGTCAAACCCATTTTCAAGAATCAAATGTACAGATCAAAAAAAGTTTAGAACATGTAAAATGTTAATGAGACATAGTAAAATAGTACAGTAATATATTTAGGAGTCAGTAAACTGTAGTGTGAAAATTTTAAAGATGGTATATGGGTATTGCTTTTGCATGGGGTTAACACTTAACTAGGCATATATTTGGTGTGATGATTGGTGAGATAAAAGAGGAAATACATGTGGTAGAGAGGTAATAGAAGATGATAATTTGAATGAAAACTGAAAGCAGAAGAAAAGGCAGAAAACAACAAAAAGGGAACCACAATCTAGAGATGAACAGTTTGAGTGGTGAAGGTTTCTGATGTTTGGACTGTAAAGCACATGACAGACTGACAGTTAGTCACTTAGTCTCAAACTCAAAATACTAGTAGAGTAGTTGTAGTAGTGCATAGTGCACATCTTTAGCTAGATTAGCGAATAAAATCACAAAGTATGTGGTACGAAAAGATCCGGGTTTAAAAAACATGCCGTGGTGAAAACCGGCCTCATGAGTCATGACTCCTTTTACACAAAAGAAGTACCCGAATTATATATGGGTTGAAGATAAAAGATTAGCGGCGAGATTTGGCACAATTTTAGACGACTAGAAGTGAAATCTAAATACGGTGAGGTTTAATTCCAAAACCAATTAATCTGATGGACTATTTGTGTGGCCACTACTAAGAGAGAGTATCAATGCCAGAAACTAATTTGAATGAGGCTGACAAATGGGGTGCAATTACTGGTGAACCACAGTTCTTGACATTGAAAATGTAGTTTGTTGGTATTTGAGTATGATTGTTCTCTCTCTCTCTCATATAATTCAGCATAGCCACTTTTGTTTAAGGAAAACTAATTAATCTCCTCAACTTGACTTGGGTCACCATCTCAAATTCCTAGCCTCATCAATCAGATATTGTAATTACCAATCTACCTTTCAATGATCAAACTAAGAGACATATAAGTAGTACTCGGAGTACGAGAGTTTTACGTAGTTTAGCCGGTAAAAGTTATCGAGGACTAATACTCATTACCCGAGTATAAAATCCATCGGCGTAAAAAAGAAAAAACATGTAAATAAACATGTAAGGTCCACTACATTCATGTTGCACAGAATCAGTCTTTTCAATTTTCAGATTGTCACCTAAGTAGCATTTTTTACCTAAAGTGGGGAAGAAAAGCATCAATGAAATCATGCATTCAATTTTCTTGATGGAAATAAAAAATAACTTATTCATTTTCCCTTCTTTTTTTTGTAAATATATAGAGGAATAGAGGATGCCAGTATTAATTCATGTAACACCAAATAGCCAAACAGGTCCACCAAATTTATATAAGAACTCTAAAATCTAAGAAACATGCAACTACAGTATTAAAGTATGACTCATTGAATCAATGAAGTGTTCCCATATTAAATGAGTTTCATTTTGGCGGCATCAATGTCAGAAATTGCACAAATAAATTAGTTTGAAAGAGTCGGTTGGATTTATGCCTTGAATCGGTGTCATATAGAAAAACGCTCATTTATACTATTAAATTAGTGTTTAACCAATAAAAGAACTGTTTCACAATATAAGACGGTTCTTTAACAAACACAAATAAGGCGAGCCTCTAACATATGTGGGATTCAACTTGTTAACTTTGAAAAATAATACTTGGCATCTTATTGTATGTATGATCGTGTTATCCATATTCTTAGTTTGCATAGATTTTGTTATCAAAACTAGGTTTGATCACATTCGTTGATCAATATGCCACAGCTTTTCAGACTCATAGCCTCATATAGGTTGGCTCACTTTGTAAAATATTAAGGAATATTTTGCCGGGTATTCTTAATTTCTTATGTTTTTTGGTTTTCTAAGACATATCCCTCCTTTTTCAGTACAAAATTTTGACCGCATTTAATTCACGCTCATGAATTCAAAATGCGACAAATCTTTTTTTTTAAGTTTATCGTCTTTTCGAGATCGAAGTGTTACAGTACATCATGGTTACCTTATTCAAAAAGAAGGATTTGTGTCATATTCACCTATTGTCAAGTCATACTAAAATACGAGACGTATACATGCAGGATATTGGCCCCATTGGTGACTATTGTAACGTGGGGTAAACTACAAAGATTAGCCTCACAAACATGATCTTCAGTTCTTCAAAATTCAACAAGTCCCTCTCTCAAATTATCAGCTTTTAAATTTCCGTATAAAAAACCAATAAAACACCTATTTTATGTAGACTTTGCATTAATATCCATTACCACATGGAGTCATGGCTTATGATAAGTAGGTCACGTATTATAGAATGAGATTGTCCTATTACATAAAACGGCCCTCTAATTAGTTGTTGAACGCGATGTTATTGCTATCAATAAACGAGATATTTACCATACAAAAGGATCATTATACCGTCTTACATACTCCCCCTCATCCACACCAAATTTAATATGGGCTTTGGCACAAGTTTTAATGAAAAGTGGGAAAAGTAAGGGTAGTTGTGTCAACAAGGTCCTTTTGCAAACAAAGTAAAAACATAATCAGTTGGTCTCTCTTGTGACGGTCACAAGCTTGTGACGGTCACAAGCTTGTGACGGACTAAATGTGACCATTTTATGATAAAAAGTGTAATCATCCATAAAATGTTACCAGTCATATAATGGTTACATTTTCCATAAAAATGGTCACATTTGCTCCGTCACAAGCTTGTGACGAAAAGTGCTCGTCACAAATGAGAATTTGTGAAACATAATAGCATACGATGTAAATAAGAATGGTGGATGAGGAGTCTTTGGTAAAAAAAAATTGACACAAATAAAAATGGGTATTTTGGTTTGGATGGACCAAATAAGATAAAACAATTCTCCTTTAAGACGGGTTTGTCTTAAGCTTAAGACGGGTCTGTCCTAAGCTTAAGACGGGTCAAGCCCCCTCACAAAGAGCAAGTTTTTTTTAATTGTATTTAAACTGTAAATTTCATTAAGAAAGGAAACAACAAAAAGGGCCATACCCACTAAAATCTTGATGTTGAGGAAAAGATAAATCAGTTTTCCCTTGCTCCATAGATATCAGACAAGGAATCCATGTCTCAGAGAGGGAAAACCTAACAATGGAGTACAACAAAGGTATCTCTCACAAAGTCACAAATACAATGATAGAAACAAAGAAACATCAAAGAGTTGGTTCCAACTCGTACCTAATAATTCCGGAACTTGAAGAATTCTAATATGCCAGAAATAATCCAGTTTATGAGGAAAATAATACAGGCCTTCAACTGAGTAAATCAGCCTTAGGAATCCAAACACGAACCATTCGGTCGTAAAACGAGCAAGTAGCCACTAAATTATTTGCTATTTCCCCTTCCTGACGCAAACGTGACCTCTGCCAATCCGCTCCATAAGCAAGCGAGCCATGCTCATTGTATGTCTCAATGATCTCAGGGTTACCATCGCTCAATTTCACAATGGCAAATCCATTATGCATACAAGCTGTCAAAACCAGGTCTTTAATAGAAGGATGATACTTAATCCTCCAGACTCCTCCCCCTAAACAAACAGAAGTCTCATTCACAGGCTTAGAAATCGATCTCACATCCCAGACTCTCAAGTGCTCGTCATAGCTACCCGTAAGCAAAGCATATGGGTCATTAGGGTTCTTGACAATGCAGCAAATGCCCATACTGTGAGCCTTTGAATTCTGAAATGCTGGCATTGTGGGGCCATCTCTCAAATCCCAACCTCGGAATTTGCAATCATCTGACCCTGTATACACTACAGATGGCTGGTGGGGGTCGAAGGAAGCTGCCCACACCTCGAAGTCGTGAGCTTTCCATTGTTGGTCTTCACTGAGTTGGGATTCAGTGAGTGATGAGATAGAAACAGAACCATCCGAAAGGCCAGCTGCTAGTGAAGTGCCCAAGGGATTCCAGTCTACGCAGAGGCACATTGAAGTACTGATTTGAATGTCAGTAGTCTGTTTTAGTACCGCTCCTATATATGTAAACATAAGTGTCTTTAGACAATCAAGATAAACCTGTACTCCGTAAATGATTTGCATCTATTACAAGTAATTTCAAGAAGGTATATAATTGTTTGCGTAATTCAGAGGATAACAAGATAACTATCAGCCAGGATAACTACTCCATTTTAGAGCAAAATTAAACTTCTCAATCTGCATTAATTAAAAAACTCTCCTAACACTAACATTACCCTTGTGTCTCAAGGGATTCCACAAATGGCAAGGGTAAGGGGATGAGATATATGTAGCATACACGTGTTTTTAACCGCGCGCAAGTCTGAATGAACCCGTAACTAATTAAAATTGTGTCGAAAATCACATTCAATGGCTACCACCTCACAATAAAGTAAAACAAATTAAATAAAAGGCCGCCATTTTACTGGAATCATTTTGAGGACAATTCCCCGCATACGCTAGGTAAAGAGTTAACCATCATAGCTCCGACAAATATTCCAGCATAAGCCAAGGATCCAGTAAAGCGCAAAAGCTTATTTTGTTTGTTAATTGTTATTAGACACTTAATGAAAGAGTTTGAACAATAAAGGTTGCAAAATACTAGCTAAAGCAATGTCTAAACTCCACAATAAACAACAGTAGAAACTCGTTGTATGCTCCAGTTGATGCACATTAACACATGGATAAAAGCATAATACACCAGCAGCGCAGAAAACTGTAAGGCGGTAAGAACATCAAACCTGTGGATCCCAGTCCATCTGAAGAACACTCTAAGCCATAAATCCTCAAACACCCAGCAGCATCAGCTTGAGAAATCGAAGGACTCGCCGTGCCCATAATAGGGCTCCACTTGATATCAAAGATACCGGAAGTTTCGACATAACAAACTCGATCAAGAGCACTAGTAACAGCATTGACATCAAACAAGGATATGCTCCCTGACCGACTCGGCTGATCACCCTCCTGTAGGGTGTAAGTACAAGCAGCTAGAATATTCGAAAACCCGTCATGTGGGCAGAACTCAACAACATCAGCATTGCCATCTAGATAACATTGCGCAATATCCATGACAGTAAGTTCCTATCCAAGCTTGTGGCTATTTTACCCTGGGAATTTTGTCAAACACGTGGTGTGCATTAGTACAGTATGCATCATATTACACAATTAAATTGATCAAATGCAGATGGAAATGTTATCTTACCGGTTATTGTTCCCAAATGCTCGATAGAATGAACCGGAAAATCCAAAATTGCTTGAGAACAAAATTGGGAGCTATAGTTACAAATGTGCTTTCCAGGTAATCACGTTGAAAACTGCAATGTTAAATGGATCAACAATTCAATTCAACACTTAAGTGACTTAACTAGAACAAAAACAATGTCTTATTTATCTACTCCCTTTACTCCAAAGGATTATACAATTTATACCCACTCTTTTTTAGAGGTCAAACTCCGTAAACTTTGACCATAATTACCATAAAAATACTTCCTCCGTCCTAGTATATGGACTTTGTAGGGAAGAATGGAAGATTATAAACACAATATAATATCCCACATTTAAAAAACTACCCAAATAGTAAAGTTTAAGACTACACTTTAGTAGCAATTTTCTAACTTGGAGGTGGTGGCGGTTGAGGTTGACGCGATACTGCCCCACCCAACCCTAAACCTGCTGGGCAGCTTGCCTAGTGTTGACTATTCCTTAAGGGGTTCTTTCCGTGTTTCTCCCCTTGAAGTGTTAACTAGAGAACCCAAAATATAAGAAAACACATGCTTCATCGCGTTATTTCAACCTCAACAGTTGGCTTTAAAGAGATGGTTTGTAGGGCAGTGAGCTTACCAAAGCTGTTAGCCACTGGTGCCTCGCCTCTCTCCCACCTCCACTCTTTTGATGAAACTTCCCTTTTTCCTTATTGGGTAAGTCGGGTTTTCTATGCGTCCTCACCGACTCAGCTAATCACCTTACCCTATTGTAGGGTGTTTAAGTACAAGTAGCTAAATATTCCGCAACCTGTCATGCGGGCAGAACTCAACATCAGCATTGCCATCTAAAATACACTGCCCAATATCCATTATCGGAAAATCCTAGCTAAGCTCGTGGCTCTTGTTGTCACCTGGGCATTTCGCCAAACAGGTGGAATGCATTAGTACAGAATCCATCAACAAACACGATTTGATTTCCCTCCGGTTATAAGCGCCCAATAAATCGAATCCCATAATTGTTGAGAAATACTTTAGGAACTACCTATTTTTTTAGCGCTTGTAAAATAAACAACTCATTTGTATAAACAGGAATTTGAATTAGAAATAATAACTTCAGAAATTCAAGTAATCCAATTCAAGTGACTAAAAAATAAATTAAAATTTAAACTAAGGTTTGTAGGGATTTACCTTCTGACGAAGGAGCCCTTCCAGAAATTCTCGACGGCCAAGGTCAAGCCCAGGCCGAAGAGGGGGTTTGGAAATAGTTTTCAACCAGCAATTGACGCGCCTCGGTTATTACCTCACTAGCTGCGTCATTGCCCCAAGCGCAAAGATAATTAGATAGTTCGGCTTCCTTCGCATTTTATATGAAACTAGTGAGCTAAAGATTCATTCTTGGACGATGTGGGACATATAGTTGCGCTTAGGCTATAACTCGCAGCATTTGCCGTGTAAGTATACTTCTAGTCTTTAATCTTTAATTAACTATTAAAAAGCAAGGAGTTCCTCACGTGCACACAATCAATTAAAATCTACACCTACCTGAGCATTTCACCATTTCAATTCATCAATCAATTCATCAATTCAATTTAAAAAATCACCAGTTCAGTTCATCAATTCATCAATTCATCTGCTTAACTCAGTTCATCAATTCATCAATTCATCTGCTTAACTCAGCTAATCTCCACTCATCTAATCTCTGCGCCTCATCTTGATCTTCAGCTGCCATGTTTAGCCCGAAGGCTATCCCAATATATAATAGTTATACCCAGATTAGTGGTGGGTTTTGCCATAGGCAAATTGGGGTTTACTGTAAGGATTTACATTCTCACTGACAATATATACAGTTTGGGACCAAAATGGCGACGGAATATAGCTACGCCTATATTTCAAGTGCAGCTATGCCTATAATTCAAGGGCTTCATTTACCGAGAGATTGGGGAATTGATACTACCAAGAAATAAACGCAATTCAGCTATACGGGATATAGCAATTTGTATAATTGGAGCACACAAAAAATAGGCCCAGGTTGATTATAGGGATTGGCGGATTGGAGTTGGTCAGAGCTAAGGCGATCATCTTGACGGTTAGTGCCCTCTGTTACTGGATTCTCGGTTAAAACTCTACTTTTTAATTTGGTACTGAATTTGGGTGATGTGCACTGAATAATCAGTGAAGTCACGATTAGTTGTGGGAACTTGTGAAGCTAATCATCCCGTCTT